>VKOC01018914.1:0-41174 GCA_009364415.1 Spea multiplicata | reverse complement strand
CCTTACTCTCCCTACCCCCCCTTGTACTTACCTTTCAGCCCGCGGCGAGTCTTCCTGCTCTGTCTCGGGGCCAGCTTGTAATGTTGAGCACCGGAAATGACATCATCTTCCGGCGCTCAGCATTACAAGCCGGCACCGAGACCGAACAGGGAGACTCACCGCAGAGGAGAGAGGGGCGCCGAGCGGGTACTCTCTCTTCCACTTTAAAAATTAAAAAAGGGCTTGGTGAGGCCATAGTATGCTTAGCGCACCACTACGCCAAAGTACTCCAATATTCGGTGGGTCCTAGCACTAAACCCTGCCTACTGAATTACTAATAAGCTGAAACTAAACATTGAATCTAAACACAGAACAGAGATAAAACATACCTAGAGACTGCAGATTGAGACAAATAGAACAAAAGGGTGGGACACAACTTATAAAGGAAACAGAAGCTGAAACTAAGAATATGACTGCAATCAAAGAATCAGAAGTACAGGACAGAGCATAAGGAAATCTAGGAATTGATACAGCAAAGGGGGAACTGTAACAAGACAGGTGAACTGTAGCGAGACAGGGGAAACTAGAGATAAGCAGCTCCGCAGCCAGAATGGGGCCTGACACCTATAAAGCAGCAACACAAGAGAATAATCGCTCCCAGTTTTTCAGTGTGGGGACTTAGACCAAAATACTTCTCTGACTTTTTAAGATTATTTCAGATTTTTTTATGGATGTAATGTCTTGTCCTGACATGCCAAGTAGTTAAGATTTTGGGAAGCTTGAGTATTATTTTTCAGATATTCTATGCATGGGGATTGCTGAATATTATTGCCAATTTATTTAATAAGGGAGAAAGAGATAGGGGCAGAGCAGTAAAATGTGGAGGAGAGAATCTGAAATAAGAGCTTAAAAAACAAGCACTTTTGGATATTTATGAAGGTTCAGATAGGCTTTTCATGACAATAACAATTGTATAGATTTTTGCATCTGTGCATTGTATTGTTACCCCCTCCTCCTTGTTCTTTATTAAAGATGTTTTGCGAAGCATAGCAGTTCCCATTTATCTGCAACATTTGATATATAACATTTGAACCACAATTTTGTGCATTTGAGATTCACACATACATGAAGCAAATAGCCTCAAAATTGCAATCCTTTCATCTTGATAAATTACCCTTTATGATTTAATAGGACTTATAATGGTTTATTTATTTGACAGTTTATTTTTACACATTCTATTGATCAATCATCTCAAAGTCATACAAAGACAAAATATACTTCATCTTCCTGAATGTGTGACAATGATCAAACCTGCTGCATCCTTAAAGAGGGCCATCCGATATTAAGGGTTTTAACCTGTATAAAGCTTATTCTCTATTCTTATTTCAATGTCAACCTCAGGCTTTTAATCTAATTAAATATTCACAAGGGGGTTTAAAATTCTGGATATTGTCAAAAGGAGATGAGAACATTGGTTAGATCAGATATGTCCAACATCATTATATTAAAATCATACATTAACCCCTTAACGACAAAGCCCGTACATGTACGGGCTTGCGGTGCAATGCAATAATCACAAAGTCTGCAAATGTACGGGCTGCTGTTAAACAGCTGCATAACCGCGATTGTGGCGTTTTTGCCGCAATTGGCGGCTCTGCAGCATCTAGGGAAGCCTCACAAGTGAGGCTGACTGTGGATCTGGGGAGAAAAATGGCCGCCAATGCGGCGGCCGGCTATAACAGCTTAGGAAGCAAACGGCAATTGCTTCCTAAGCATAATGGGTGTTGCTGACATGCCTCGATATTCAGGCATGTAGCAACACAACCCCCCTACCCCAATAGCCTTGTGATTGCTCGGAAGAGCAACCAGAAGTGCCGTCATGTAAATCAGGTACTGCATTCAACCAATGGTAAATGGAGCCCAGCTCACTAATCAGTCTAGTCTAGCAAAATGAGAAATGTTTTAGACTTGAGAAAGGGAGTAAAGCTCCCGAAAGCTTGTCATTCCTAAATTCTGTTAGTCCAACATAAGGTGCAGAAAAAAGCAAAAAAAACATAAAAACATTGGGTATTTCTAAACAAAACAAAATGTTTAACAAAACATCACCATATGTTATACTTTTTTTATAATAAATGATATGATAAAAATAATGCTATCTAAGGAAAGCCCTGTTTGTCCTAAAAAAAACAATATATATAATGTGTGTGGGTGCACAAAATGAGAAAGAAGGAAATTAGTAAATTACAGCTAAACAGCAACACTGAAAAATGTTAAAAGAGCCTTTGTCCCAAAATGTACTACGGTCTTGTTATTAAGGGGTTAAAGTACCAAAATATTATTGTTATTTATTCTTGTATGCCTTTTTTTCCAGCCAAGTTAATTAAATAATTTGTTGGATAGTCTTTTCTGTCTATGTAACCCTTGACTATATTCTGAATACTAGGGAAATGTTTGAACCGAGCCGATGATCAAAAGGTTTGCAATGAAGTCATAATCTCCGGAGTAACTTAAATGCAGTTAGCTACAGGGCATGCGGAAATTGAAGTGATTTGTCTCTGCAGCAAACAATGCAATAAGTTTGTCGGTAACAAATGCAATGTGCCTAGGTAGGATCCTTTGATTGGAAACATCATAGTTTGTGATTTTATTTACATTGGCCCAAACAAAACCCTAAATTAACTATATTATAATACATTTATTATATTATGGTATATTTACACATACAATCTATAGGGACCATCCATATTACACCAGATAAAGGAAACTAAGATGCATTTTGTGATTCATTAAGACAGCAGTTAAAAAATAATTTTGATTATATTGGATTGTACTCAATTATCAGTATTTTTTAAGCTAATTTTTTTAAGTTCTCAGCTGACCATTTAAATTTAAGATACACATAAAAGTAGTGCGAAATATAAAAAGAAAAGTTTAGATTTTGGTTCCTTTCCTTTTTTACTACCTGTCCAGGAGAATATTTTTTGTTGACAATGTATGCTGATACAATATTATGAGAAGCTAATACTGTGCAATTTTTGATGATTCTTGACCACAAAACAAAGACCTCAAACCTTAATATGTCCTTGTTTAACTTCATACTGGCATTTTCTTATGTGGTGGAGTCTTAAATGAAAATTTCAAACCATTTAATAGTAAAATGTATGTATATGTATATTGCCTGCCCAACTGTAAAAGTATGCATATGTGAATAATGTCTTTATTTTAAATTTAAGAATATTGTGTATATATTGTGTATATTAGAGGTGTTGTAGGGGTGTACTCACCTTTGTTGCCAAGGTTTAGACATTAATGTCTGTGTGTTGAGTTATTTTGAGGGGACACCAAATTTACACTGCTATACAGGCTGTACAGTCACTACTTTACATTGTAGCAGAGTGTCTTTTCTTCAGTGTTGTCACATGAAAAATATAATAAAATATTTACAAAAACGTGAGGGGTGTACTCACTTTTGTGAGATACTGTATAAAACTGAAAAATGTAAATAAATAATATATTTGAGCAGATGCCTCATTAATTTAATTACAAAAGATTGTAAGCAATTCATCCTCATGGAGGTTTTCTATGACTGCAAAACCAGTATATATTCAGTAATCCATATTCTTTAAAACCATGGATCTTCTTGATGGTATAAGATTATATATATATATATATATATATATATATAGCCTTACTCAAAGTGAGCAGCCAACCAGTGGCAAGAAAGCTGGCCTCACCTGCACCATTTACTGAGCCAATACTGTAGTTGACAAGTGTTTGGCTGAGCACACCTTTTCTGCATTAAATGGCATAGGAGCGGCAAATACATGGGTACTTTGCAGGGGTTCTGCAAAGTTCCCCATGAATTTGCAGTGAAACACCACATCAATTTAAAATATACATAGTAGCTGAACTGTTCCTTGAAAGAAGGTACCCAATTGATCATAGATGGCAGACACCTTTTTTTACTGAGCATGGAAACTCTTTTAGGGAAATTGAATCCTTAAGCATATGCCTGGTGACTGATGACAATAAATATGTTATAATTATTATAAAATGTTATAGTAACTTATTCCACTTCAACAAATAACTGGATTGTAAATATCCCCTCAGGGTATATCTACTGTAGTAATGTTTGTATTAGCTTCTACCAACAGAATTTAAGAGATCACACGATGCACTTTTTGTGTTGTAGTATGCCTGTATTGAACTAATCTGTGAATTTATTTCTTGTCATGCAAATGATTGCTTTATGTTGGAAACACAATGGACAATGGTATGTGGTTCAACAAATAACACAATCTGTTATTAATCCACAGTATTCCTTCTGCTATTGATACTAGCGCAGCAAGAATAAAAGAACCCCTTTTGAAATCTGATTTTTTTGTTGTAGCCTTTGTGACAACATTTCTGTTGTGTTTGTGTTTAGCTGAAACATTCTTCTTTCTCATTTACTGTACCCACACAAAGTATATTTTTTTAGGACAAGAAGGGCTTTCTTTAGATTTTGATTTTGATTATACCTAATTTACTATAAAAAAATTAACCTCATGACATGCCACATCAATGGTCAGCTTCAAAGATGCCCTAAATAGAACATGGGTGCAGGATGTTTGAGCTAGTTCAACTCCATGATACTCAGGCATGTCAACTGTCACGAACTGTATGATTTTCTGCGATCAAGTGGATAGTACCTTATAGATTCCGTATGCCTTATTAAATTTATAAAAAAAATATATTAATAGAATTTTATGTAATTTATTTCTTTTTCCCCCAGAAATCAAAACGTTGCTTCCGCCCCCCTTCTTTTCTGATACGGATCATTTCGTGTTTGCTTCATTTCCCACACGGTGTATGCTATGTTATGATCCATCTTCTATATTTGGCAGTTGATGGCAGCTAAAAAATATAAAAGTATGAAGAGCCTCGGGGCTGGTTTTAATGAGAATTTCTCATAACTTTCTTTTTATTTCCTACATATTATTCTGCAGAAAATAAAATGTACCCACTGCTACCTTGTTTTAATTTTCCCTCCACTTTTTTTATAGCTATATTAGGAATAGACATTGAAATGTTATTGGAAGTACTGGTAGATTTTTAAAATGAATACCGCATTTACTGTGTATCACAATTCCAAATCTGCCAACATATTGTGTGTTGTATATAGTTGTTTGAAGATATAACATTTGACATGATAGATCAAGGGGTCATACTCTAAAACTAAAGGTTCAGATGGTTAGGCGTATTGAAAGGAAGTTTTACATTACTGAGAGGAGCAGATTACTAGCATACGTGGTAGAGGCTGATACAGTGACGGGATTTAACAAGCATTGGACAATCATAAAGCTACCCTTCATTTTATGACCAAGAAACAATTAAGATCTGTGTCTTTGGATCAGGAAAAATATGCAGACTAGATCTACTGGCAAAGTCTATATTTCTAAGAGAAGACCAAAGACATGTTCTTCTTGGAGTACATCAGTGACTGCAATAGTGGTCTTGGTGTAAAATGTGCTCTATTGCTAACAAGCAAAGCCATTTAGTTATACTGTTTAATGACTTAATGATTTACTGTTCACTGGAAATTGTTTGACCCACAATTACAATAATTAATCATTTCATTCAACAGCACATATAGGGCTACAAAAGCTCCTCAAGCCTGAATTCATATTAAATCCTGACACAAACATGCACTCAAAAAACAAGTTCTAGGGTTCTTCTTTTTCGTGGAAAATGCTTGCAAACCCATTGCAAGCTAATTTATATTTGTACATGGAGGCGAGAAATGCCATCTGCCCCATATTTCACTCATCCTTAGTATTAAGGGCCCTCCTGTATATTATGTCAGTAAGACATGCAGGACATAAAAAGAAGAAAAGAAGTTTTGGAGAAACACCATCTTTTCTCATCACTTCATATGTCTTCACATTTTTTTAGGTGTAAGAAACCTGTCAACTGTGGAAGTTTAAATGGCTTTAGAAGGTCAGCAGTACTGCCTTTTTCCCATGTTTCACTTTTAAGGTAAAAAATAAAACCTTATCCACGCTGAAAATATGATCTTATGAATATTTGCAATCATAGTTTCCGAATACAGTGAGATTAAAAGTTTTAAATTGAAAGCTGAAGATACCAGGTGAACTCAATTCTAAAAAATGATAAAAATCTGTAAAACAGTCAGTTCTCTTTTTATCGTAACGTAAGCTATTTACCATATTTAACCTCGCATATACATATGCATCATTAATCATCATCAAAATAAGTGGCATTTCTTTAGTCATTGGCCTGCAATGTAAGCCTACTAAATATCTATGGAAATAGCAGAGAGTAAAATAAAGGCAAATAGTCACACTGTACTGGGTTTCTCTCTAGTTTCATACATAAAGAGAAATGAAAATGGCAATTTGAATATGACCCTTAAACAATATGTTGTCAGCTCACCCTCCCTCCAAATACAAGCAAACAACTCTTCAACACCAGCCAAGTTGTCTGTAGATGTTTCTAATACAACAGGCAACTGTGAACCACATGTCTTTAAAGTTTATTTTTTATTTTGCAGATAAGCCACAGTGTTTCGTATGGATTACCCTATCTTTAGTATTTTACTTACTTGCCAATCAACCACTTGCATGTAAGCAGTATGGTTAATTAATATGGCTGTTCTATGTTTATTCTGTTTCATTTAACCGCGTCTTGTCTCTCTCTGGTACATATTCATTCTTGCAGGGGTTTTACACGTTGTTGTTGTTGTTGTAGTATTGCCTTATAGTATTGTCTGCTTCTCAGACTTGTCTTAGACTTGCCTGAAAGCTTTCTGTCTAGCAATCTGGGGATAATTTTTACCTATGATTTCAACAATTCAAGCACTTGTGCAGTGAGGATTTTTTGTATGTGTAGAATATATATACCGTATTTGCTTGATTATAAGATGCAAATGCGCTGAAAAATACCCCTCATCTTATATTCTAGGTCATCTTATAATCAGATCTAGAGGTCTGACTATAATACTAAGATCCAGATCCCCCACAGCGCTGCAGGGGACCTGGATCCTCCTCTCTGGCAGCCAGTGCGAAATAGTCCCGAGTAGCAGCAGCAGTTATCGCTCAGACGTTCACCGGCTGCCCCCACTTGACACCAGGGAGTCTGAAGCACGGGGGACAATCTAGGGATGCATCAGTAATTCGGGGAGGGCATATAGAGGGGTATAAGGCATATCAGGGGGCAGAGTGACATATAGGGGATATAAGGCATATCAGGGGGGCAGATTGGCATACCATAGGGGAGGGCACCACCAATGATCACTGAGGCTGAACCTGAATTTAATTTTAATGTATGTAAAAGGTGTAGGTCAGTCTGTGTGGCTTAAGAGGACAAGTTGCTGGCTGTAAAAACACATCTTGTAACATCCTTTTACAAACCCCTGCGTTAGCCCAACACAGACTCTGCATGACAAGGGGGTATAAGTCATATTTGAATGTGCCTACCCAGAATCCCTTCTGGTTGTGGCAGACACCGTGAGATTTATGAGTGTCTGTAGATGAGTGTTTAATAATGCTTCTACTACCTATATATATATAATTTCAAATCCAGCATCTGCTGCCACAGTACTTTTTTTCCTAATTAACAGTACTTCATACCTGCCAGCGAGCTTCATGTCATGTGATAATGATCCAACGTAGACATCACCCATTCCATTAGTACATACTTAAGAAAGATCTGAAGAACCCTCCCATCATCAATATGACACATCTGACTTGGAGATGGCTCGTGCAGATCATATTTCTACTTTTGAGTTACAGAGCTTTGAGATGTATCTTAACAATTATTATCCTAAAAGAACAGTACCCAAGGTCTGTGGAAGAAATTGATGCAATGTGCATGTCTAATCAGCTCCCTGTCCCCTCTCCTGATCCTCCCCTTATACAGCATCAATAATCATCATCTGTAAATGCTTATTTTAGTATGTAAAACGGTAATAATGGGAAAACGCACAGATCTGCATTAGAGTCTGCCTTGGTGAATTGATTTCTGATATAGTCAGTGTTGGGGGGTCACATCAGTGATTTCTTGCCTGTTCTCTGCGTAGGTAATTACAATGGAGACTTCTTTTAAGAATATATCACTATAAACAGTGATCTGAACTGCAATCTAAGGAAAGTACCTGGGTGATCATTTTTAGTACCTCAACATTAATGAGGAATTAACACCGATTTAATATAGTTAGCACTGCTATCTAGAAATTAACACAATTTGTTAATGCTTCTTGTAAGAATAGTAAGCAATATGTATAAAGAACAATATTGGTGCAAATTGAGTTACAATCTATAATCTATAAGTAATTATAAACCATGTAATAGATGAGGACTATTGTAATTTTAGTTTTACTTCACTATATATTATTTTAATTAGGACAAATTCTATATTATATACAAGTTACCCGTGGATATAATATTAACTGTGCCACAGCATCTAGAGGAAAGGCAGATCTGTTATTGTATTCCTCTTGGAACAGTAGAGGAAGGCTTGTTATATCCAGCCTGGAGGGCAACTCCTTCAAATAGACGAGAAATAAAACATCCCAAAAACATTTGGCAGTTACAGCATTCAGTGTGCACCAAAGGGAATGTATTGGAAACCCATAAAGGAGCACAAAAAGGATCCAGTCATAATGTAAATGTCCTTGCTGACATAAACAAACTAGTGGGCACATGTGGAAATGCACGCAAAACATAAGAAAAATCTTCTGGCGTATTGAGTAATTTGCCCCTGGCTCTATCCTGCATATCTCGTTTAAATTGCACAAAGAAAAACGCTAAAAACATTTTCCTGCTAATGTTATGAAAATGGATTTTCACTTTTCTAGGCTACTCCCACCATATCAGATGACCTCTTGAATTAAGCATTCACTGTTAATATAAATGTGGCAGAATTTAATATTATTAATCAACGCTAGAACTCTCAATGTAGGTTTCTGAATAATGGTTAATTCTTTTCACTAAGGTGTTTTGCAGGAGTGGTCATTCTTAAGCATTTTGGAATAGCTGTTTGCCAATAAGTTTTACTTTTAATCCTTAAATATTTTATTAAGCTGACTTACCTCCCATTGCTCCCCAAAAAGGTGAAAAATGAATTTATCTGTTTGGGGTTTTTCATTAACAATCAGATCCTTTTTGTCAGAGTTTTGTTTCTCGCTTTCCACAATCTTCAGCTTGGTGTCTACAAAACCATGCTTCATGTATACCGCCTGTGGTATACCTTTGTTTCTGCATTCCAGTATAAATGTCCATTCCTTCTTTATCCTGCAAAGTTGATAAGACTAGTATGTGTCAAATAAAAATAACTTACATTCAATGATATTTGGTGATTGTATTCTTAGAATATCATTGGATGGTCAACAGAAATATTAGGTTAAACAGTGTATTATGAGAAATACATCCTCCACCCTTCTCTTCTTACCAGCTTTCTAAATTTTGTTATAAATTATTATTATTATCATTATATAAATTCATTTAAAAATTAGTATTTTTTTATTTATTGTAAAAACCTATAATTATTTATAGTTTTGTGTGGATTAAGTGCCATAGTGTTATAAATTTGTACGTATGATAATTGTAATAGTAGTATACATCGTATATGACGATGTGCATCTCTAATTGCGATGGTGTTTAGAGTTGTAACTGATGTAGTGACTATAATTGCAATTACATTCATATATGTCTATCTTTATTATGTTTATACTTAACGGGTAATTATTATTGATTATTATTTAATTTCATGAAAAATAAAAAAAACGTTGTTTACAAAAAAGGTATAATAATGGTTTTAGATTTCATAAAAATGTATCATACTGTCAGAATTAGTGTAGCTCAATGGATGATCACACTACTGACCCCAAGTCTACCCTGTCCATGCACTATCCAGTATGTGATCCCTTTGGAATTACCTGGGCTTCTGCAAGTATTAGCCATTAAATTATCTTAATCTGATTTTCAGTTAAGTCGAAAAAAGAGAAAAAAGTCTGCTTCAACACATAACACACAATTATAAGTCTTCATTGAACACATCATGTAAGCCTTGTACTAACACACAGCGCAGGACTGAAATACAGTAAAAGGGATTTTTGATAATTCATCTTTACAAGTAATGTCCTTGGGGTGTCTGGTATGAGTTGCTAGCTCTCTTGAGGTCATGCCACATCCTCTCAATCAGGCTGAGGTCGGGATTCTGACTTTTTGTCACTCCAGGATGTGTATTTCTTTTGTTGAAACATTTCTGTTATAGATTTTCTCCTGTGCTTTGGGTCCTTGCCCTGTTGCATAGATAGCCATACAATCTTCTGCATGATGTATTGACACACTTGGGAATTCATTTTCCTTCAGTCATATGAAATTGTCCAGTTCCTGAGGCAGTAAAGCAGCCGCAGATCATGATACCTCCCCCACCATACTTTACATTTGGGATGAGGTTTTGATGTTACTATAATAATATACTGTTAATATACTGTGCCATTTTTTTTTCTCCACACAGCACCATGTATTTCTTCCAAACAACTCATGTTTCGTTTCATCTGTCCACAGAATAGTATGCCAGTACCACAGTGGAATATCCAGGTGTTTTTTGCAAACTTCTTATGTGCAGCAATGTTCTTTTTTGGGCAACTTCTTGGTATCTCCCCATGAATACTGTTCTTTTTTTCATTATTTAATGTATGGTGAATCATCAACATAGTTGTTTTCATGTTCCAAAGAATACTCCAGGATTCTTCTTGAACGTTTCTTGTTCGGCGTGCTGCACTGTGCTCTTGCAGTCATCTTTGCAGAATGCCCACTGCTAGGAAGAGTAACAATAGTGCTGACCTGTTTCCATACATAGACAAATTGTCATATAACATCAAGGTGTTTAGAAATATTTTTTGTAACGCTTTCTAGCTTTACACACGTCAGCAATTATTATGCTTAGGTTATCCGAGATCTCTTTTGTACGAGGAATTGTTCACATCAGGCAATGCTTCTTGTGAATAGCAAACTCCTGACTCCAACTAGTTTTTTTTCTTTAGTCTAGAGGTTCACATATTTTTCCCCTCTGCATTGTGAATGGCTACACAGTGTGTTCAAAAAAGACACAAAAATGTATAATTGTGTGTTATTAGTTAAAGTACTGTGTTTGCCCATTAGCTATGGCTTAGCTAAACATCATATTATCCATGGTGACCCTGTTTTTGTTTTTTTTAAAGGAAGCCATTGCAATCATTGCAGTTATAAAATTACTGTTTAGTTGTCAGAAAAAAAGAGGATTTTGCAGTTTTTGGTGTTTTTCTTATAAATATAAATTCAATCTATCAAAACTAGGACACTGCAGCTCTGACCAATACCTCTTATCTTGTCTCATTTATTGAACTCTTGGTAAACTGACTCCTGACCCTTGCTATTGTTTTTAGCCTAGGTGTTCACATATTTCCCACTCTACATTGTGAATGGCTACACAGTGTCTTCAATAGACATGAAAATATAGAATTGTGTGTTATTAGTTAAACCAAACAGTTTTTGTCTATTAGCTATGGCCTAGTTAAAGAGCATTTCCATTTTGATAAACAGTATATGCAGAAATCCAGAAAATTCCAAAAGTTTACATATTTCATTAGTATGGCATCTAATATATATATAATATATTATATATATATATATATATATTATATATGATATAAAGAAACAAAGAAGTTTTAAAAAGTTAATGGTGCCCCTGTTTTTTTAAAAAAAAGATACCATTGCAATCGTTCTATTTAAAACTTTTTTTGTGTCAAAAAAATGAGAATTTTGCCGTTTTTATGTTTTTTTAAAATAAAAAAAATTCTGTCTATCAAACCTAGTGGATATTGCTTGCGTTTATATCATAGGGGGGACTGCAAAGCTCCCATTAAAAATGAATCCGTTTAAGAATATTTGATAACTCAAATGTCAGCTTCAAAATTTTCAGATGGAATATTTTATGGTATTCTAGGACAATCTTTCATGTCAACCCCCGGGGACTTGTCATTCTCAAGAGTGGATATTAATCTGTCTTAGATATATTGCATGGCAAATACTGTAATACTGTGGCAAAGTTTGTATAATTTATACATCCTTAGTGTCAGTAAAGCCATTGCATTAGGATCTAATACAGAAATGCCAATATTAACTGTATGCCAGGCAAACAACTAGGTTTCATATACTTTTTGAAGGATTACTCAATTTTAATTATAGATTTCCTTAAAAAAACATTTTACTGCCTAAAGCACAATTCTTCCCTAAAGCAGGAGTCATCTGTACTGCTGCCCAAATGAACCCTACCATTTTTATCTAAGCAGTTGTTTGCTGCTGGCAAATCATTGATCTTTACATTTTCTTTGAACTGTTTCACAAAGTAATTTTCATAATATGCAAAATCTTATTATTCTCATAAATTTACATTGATGTACGTCATTCCTGTGTATTTTTAAGCCTCTGCTCACTATGATAAAAGCTGCTATCATTTTTATTCTTGTCTTCTTTGCCAGTGCAAATTAAAGGTGGCATTAGAATGCTATCATAGCTAGCAATACCAGCTAACTGTAAACTAAAGCAACTGCACAAACAGAATAAGGGTTTATTTAATTCATTTAATGAATGTATAACTAATTTAAATGCTGAACCATGGCCATTTTCAGCACAAAATAAACTTACTGTCCTTTTTTTAAGCAAACACTGCTCGTTCACTCAAAACCACAGGCAGGCATTTTAGTCTAATTCACAAGGAGAAATAGGTCTAGTACCCAAAGCAAGCAATTCAACCAAATATAGTAGGCATTATACTACAAATTGTAAGATGGGTAATTGCATGCCATCACACAACTAGCTGTCACAAAATATACATCAGATATACAATAATACTTTTCTCAAAAAAAAAAAATATATATAGGAAACAATGCCATGTACTACTAAACAACATTGTGCAATCATTAGTTAATTCAGAAATGTGTTTCTAGCAGTGCCAAATTACTAGGAAATTGTATATATCAAACAGTGCTACATTCCAACCACATAGAATTCAATCTGGTTTCTATAAAATGCTTTGTAAGTACAGGTTCTGTAATACTTAACCACAATATTGGTTATGGTTACATACGGTATTGGTATATACAAAAGTAAAACAATGACATACTGGCTGAAAATGTTATATAAAGAAAGATAGACAGACAAATAAATAAATATATATAATATACATATTAGTCTTTGGCACTTACTTTTCCAAGGCACTTTGCTCGATCCTCTGTTTTTCTTTCTTACATTGTTCCTTATATTTCTTGACACGTGTCTCCCAAAGTGCTTTTATATGAGAAAAGTCGATTACTATCACCTCGAATGTCATGCTTTTACATTCAGATGTCCTGAAGAAAAGCTGTGTGGCAAAAAATTAAGGTAATTTAGGTAATGCTTACAATTATAATTACAGTATGGTATTATATTAAACTTTTATGGAGCCATACTGTATAGACGAATGTTCAAACAGTTCTAACTATAGTATCATTTTGAGCCAACTGCTAGTTATAACCAGCTATGCCCACTTTCTGTGTTGTTATTTTACCCATGTCGAGCAATGTAGAGTACATAAACTGATGGGGTGGGACATGAGCAAAGCCAGAGTGAAAGGTAGGCTTGGTCAACAAGAGGCTGGATGTCCCTCTACCAATTATTCCTCCTTCATTAAATATTATGGTATACAGTTGCACCATGTTAGCCACAGAAAGAGAGAAAGCTAATTTGATAAAGATTATATCTTTATTGGGTAACTTACATATAATGGATTGCAAGCTTTCAAGACTATGCTCTTCTTCAGGAATAATATATATATATATAATATATATATATATATATATATATATACTGTACACTTTGGCAAATTTGGCCATTCATATGAAGCCACTAAAATAAGAGAAGTGAAGTGAAGGAAAAAAGGCAAAAAGTTCAGAATTTTCATCTGCAATTTGTAGTCCCTTTAACTCACACTCTCTGACAGTCTCACCCACTCTATCATACTTTCTAAATGGTTCTTTCTACTTTCCCTGCACCCACTTCCACTTCTATTTCCACTTCTGCATCTTCTTGTTCTTGATTTTCTTTCTTCTATCTTTTATCATAACCTGGAGCATACCTCCGCCAAAATGACGGTGCTTCCTGTAACGTCCTCTCCCTGAATCATCCAAGCCAGGGAGAGGATGTCACAGAAAGTACCACACATTTGGCAGAAGGTCTCTTTAGGGCAAAATGGTGGAGCTTCCGGTGACACCCTGCCCTCCCATACTCCAGTCAGGGAAGAATATGTCACCAAAAGTGCTGTGATCTTGCAGAATTTCACCTTAGGGCAGCTTAGGTGAATGTCCGCCCAAATTGCAGCTCTTCTCATGATGTGATTTGCCTTGATCCTCCAATCAAGGGAGAGGATGTCACTGAAAGCACTGCCATATTGCCCTAAGGCTAACTTTTATTTGGCACATGTCCTACTGCATAGTGCAAACAAATATTTATTAAGTCTGATAATTTCTCACTGAACTTTACACAAAATTTCATCCATGATGTCAAAGTATACATTTGCAATTTTGCCCCAAAATTCATCAATGCACTAAACTTGTTATTCTCCAACTTCAGTTAATAACACTGAAGTAAATGCACTATTCATCCAATGGATCCACAGAGAAAGAGGAGCATTTATACTCGTCTTTTTCTCTGTGGATCTGTCTACATTAATCTGTCCCTGTGTGGTACTTCTGCAACAGGTCAGAGCCTGTCCTCCACTCCTCCAATCCAGAGAGAGGGTGTGCGCAGAGACTCTGCCAGGTGAGAATAATGCAGATGGATCCGTGGAGAGAGAAAAATGTAGATCGGGAAGAGGGTGTGTGCCACTATACCAGGCCATGATAATGAAGTGGAGTGTAGGAGAAGTGGAAACACAGAGAAAGTGTGAGAGCATAACTAAGAGCATGTGAGAGAATGAGTAAGAGTGGAGAAAACAAGCTCTCTACTTTGTTCCACTGAGGCCTATCCTCATTTTCTTACATTCCTACAAATTGACAAAATTCTGACAAATCCAAATGCACAAGACTAAAATATATTAGACGTATTGGCCATTTTATTAGATCACCGCAATTGAACAATGGAAGACTGGAAGAACATTGCCTGGTCTGATGAGCCTCGATTCCAGCTGCGACATTCAGAAGGCAGGGTCAGACTTTGGCGTAAACAACATGAAAGTATTGATCCATCCTTCCTTGTATCAACAATTCAGGCTGGTGGTAGTGGTGTAATGGTGTAGGAGACATTTTCTTGACATACTTAGAGCTCCTAACTACCAACTGAGCATTGTTAAAACACGACAGCCTACTTGAGTATTGTTGCTGACCATGTTCATCCCTTTATGACCACAGTATACGCATCTTCTGATGACTACTTCCAACAGGATAATGCAGCATGTCACAAAGCTCAAACTGATTTCTTGAGCATGACAATGAGTTCACTGTCCTCCAATGGCCTCCACAGTCACCAGATCTCAATCCAATAAAGCACTTTTGGGATGTGGTGGAATGGCAGATTCACATCGTGGATGTGCAGCCGACAAATCTGTAGCAACTGCATGATGCCATTATGTCCATATGGACCAAAATCTCTAAAGGAATGTTTCCAGTACCTTGTAGAAAGTATGCCCCAAAGAATGAAGGCAGTTCTGAAGGCAAAAGGGGGGTTCAACCCGGTACTAGCAAGGTGTCTCTAATAAAGTGACCAGTGAGTGTGTGTATAGATATATATATATATCTATACACACACAAATATATACATATATAGATTTTACACATTTGTGCCTTTCAAAATGTTAAGTCTACTCACGAACAATTTGCCCATTACTGAACATAAGTATTTAAAATAAAACAACATTGCAGTTGTTCAGACAAGATACATTTATTAATATAAATGATGTTTACCTTTTTAGAAGCTGCTAACAACATCATGTTGATTTTCAATAAAAATAAACATCTTCCGACAAGTGTAGCTGTGTGTATGCGACTGTGCGGTTGTATTGGTTCTTCGTCATTCCAGGTGAGAACTAAATAATACATCATTGGTGAACATTTCAGCATTGATGTATGACACTGACATATTAGTGTGCCGAGAGCGAAGTTTTATTATGTATGCATTTAAGAGATAAAGGAGGGTATGGTCAATATAGACACATTTCTACAATTAACCTGTCATGTAGAAAATGAAGCTTCAAAATATGAACAAAGCTACTGATAAAGGATCTTTAAATTTCCATAAGCCATGCATTTGCTATGTAATTTATGTAAATACACATTTCTGCCCTAAACCAGATTGTTTCCAAGTACATCACGATAAAATAGTTGTACTTTGATGTTTGTAAAACATGTATATAAACGCAACGTCTATGTAAGGTGGTTCAGTTGTCCTTTAAGATGCTCTGATCCTGCGTAGTACTTGACTAGTGGAATCCTCAACTTCCCTTCCTTCACCTTAAAGCAATACTCCCTACAAAACACAAAATGTGGATAATGATGGTCACAGCATATTTTCATTATATATAGAATAAGAGTAGCACATTACGTATGTGCCTCCCACAGTGAGGACAATATACGCTGAGATCTAGCACTGGCCTATAGTAGCTTTTCAATCCACCGTGTAGAAATGGTGCAAAGTTTCCTTTTTCCAACTACTAAACTGTTCTTCTTCTTATTTACTGGCAAGGGCCTACCGCTACCGTGACACAAAATATAAAATTGCCAAAATATCCCAAAAGTAAAATTCATGGGTACATAATTTGTTACATAGTTATACCTGTACAAGTCTGGAAAACAAGAGTGAGTGAAATAGAACTAGCCCAAGCAATTACTTAGGATAAAACCATATTTTTCCAGCCATAGCCACTCATGCCCAAATGGTGAAGAATAAGAAATAACTTTTTTGAAACCAAAGTCAATATCTTCAAACCCTAGAGAAATGCCTATTTATTTAAATTTATAGCATGTTATAACCACTTTAAAACCTTACATCTCTATCCTCTTATCAAAATATACCCCTACCCATCCCCTTCGCTCCTCTCAAGACCTACGGCTATCTTCTACTGTTGTTAACTCTTCCCACTCCCGTATTCAGGACTTCGCCTGCACCGCACCCCTCCTGTGTTCTTCGTGTTCGTTTTTTTCCGTTTTTTAGGGGGTTAAAACGTGGTTCACGTGGTATGTACGGACTACGCAGCAGCTTTGGTGCCAGGAGTTTAAATGTCTGTATGAGCAACTCTATTGGTCGCCTGCAGGGGCCTCCTCTGCCATCAACCTGTACTTCATTGGTTGATGGCAGATGAGCCATCACATATTACTTAGATGGACACCCCAGTGTACAAAAAGGTGTATTACTAAATACTTTAATACATCCCATAAACATGGGGAAGGAAATTTAATTACTTGCCTTTAACTAGAAGCTTCGAATACTTACAGATCAGAGGTCATAGAAGAAAACCTGTTCAAATATTTATGACTTTAATAATTAAAGCTTACCTTTCCACGTATATATTTTCATAAACACCATAGTAAAAAGATGCACTGCTATTCATGTTTAGTATTTAATGCACATTACCACAAGAGCTGCAGTACTTTATAGTTGTATATCATACTCGTCCATTAGGGGCCCCAAAACATTCCTTTGGCAATATACAGTTTGCAGTGAATGATGCTATGAATTTCTAGTTAGCAGAATCAAAGTCGACAATTGCTAAAACTTGACTGCTTAGACCCATAGCAATGGCCAACAAAAGAACCAAACACCCCCACCCCCCAAAGAACCCATATGAAATAAAGACACTGGACACCATTTTGTGGGATATGGCATTTGGTCACAGCTTTTATCAAACATACACATAACCGTTCCCCAGGTCAGCGGAAGAACCAACCATTGTGACACCCAAAAAACAACCTTACAGCTGATGAGCGCTAGGCCCAATAGGCAGTTAATAACCACAGATTAACCAAGAGTCCTAGCCTCCCCAAGCCCGCTATGTGCAAAATGATCCAAGTTATCTGAAAACCGCACTAGCCAGGGGGACCCAGACCACAGCTGTGGCAATCCAAATGATCCAAGTTATCTGAAAACCGCACTGGCCAGGGGGACCCAGACCACAGCTGTGGCAATCCAAATTAATGAACATAGCAGAGGAAAAGAACAAATAAGGAAAAAATCCACAATGCGTCTGACAGCTTGCTAAAGGTACAGAAAAAGAGGTAGTAGTCACCTCTTCACCTTCTTCACCTCTTCACCTTCATATTAACCCTCTTAGCTGCAACATTGTTGCAGCTATCCATCCATGAAAAGGGGCTTACTGCAGTCACCTCCATGGGCCAGCAGTCATGATGTCACATTCTACCCAGGCAGCGGAACTGTATTTCTCTGTCTTGCTACAGTTTCTCTGTTTTGCTTCAATCCATTCCTGGATTTCCTTGTGCTCTGTTCTGATCTTCTATTACTTACTTCAGCTCTGTTTCCTTTATAAGGCCTGCAGCCTGCAGGTATGTCTCTCTGATATGTGTTTGGATTTCGTGTTTGGTTTGTTTAGTACCCCTGTAGGCAGGGTTTAGCATTAGGACCCACTGTATATTGGAGTACTTTGGCGTAGTGGTGTGCCAAGCATACTATGGCCATAAGATGTGACAGAATCTCCTATTGTTCTCTTGTAGTCCTAGGCTAGTCCTGTTTGGTCCTATTGTTTCTGTGTATTCTTGTCATGTGTAGCCTGGTTAGTCTAGGCAACTTGGTGCTTTGTTGTCCTGTATCCCCGGTAGAGGGGTGTCCTGTATCCCTGGTAGAGGGGTGTCCTGTCTTGTATCCCTGCTAGAGGGGTGTCCTGTCCTGAATACCTGGTAGAGGCATGTCTTGTCCTGAATCCCCGGTAGAGGGGTGTCTTGTCCTGTTCATGCTGGAGCTTGAGTATTCCTTGTCTTGTGCCCTGTATTATGTATGCATTGTCTGGTTAAGTTTCAGCTGTTACTCTGCTTAGCTTCCACACTCCCAGCCTGCAGCATCCTGCACATGATTCTAGTGCTATGTATCATGCCTGCTCCAGGGTGCCTGCAGGATATCACTTTTCTTCATTCTGGACAACATCCGCTGCTATGTCAGGGCGCTGGTATGTGGCTGCATAACCCTAGATGCTCACCACCCGGATGAGTGCAGTCACCCTGCACCAGGCCTTATCCTGTGACTCCGCTTCTGCATGTGGAATCCCTGCATTTCTCCATCCTTGGGCACTCTGGGTCATTACAGTCATCTGTATGGACCCAGTTTCTGACAATGATTGCCCTTTCCTATAGGTCCAGGGGCCCCCTTTATTCTAATAGCTGCTATTTTACCAATAGAAGGTTAATGAAAAAAACACAGCTTTCAATGCTTATAAATTATATCTCACACGCATACTAAATAATCAATACTATGGCATCATTAGACTTTGGGCCCTGAAGTGCTGAGCTGCAGAACTTATATCTGCTGATGCACCTGACAGCCTTAGGCATGATTACTAACTAACTTATATTAGGCATTGGCATTAAAACTATCAAGCTTCAGACTAGATTATACATCATAACATTCATAAGGGACTTTGCTTCATCCTTCACAGTATCTTAATCAGATGTTAATATGAAATCAAAATTTAATTTATTTATACGATCTGTATATTTTATCAGGATTGCTACTTGTTTCATAAGACGTATTGTGTAGGGTACCTCATACACAAGAGAGTAAAGAATCTGCAATCATCACAGAGCAGGTATAATTTCCATCTTCTACAGTCGATAAAAATATTCATTTTTTTCCCTCAATCAAATTGTGTGGTAGCTTAAAATAAAAAATACAATAAACATGATACGATTTGAATAATTCAAGATAGATATTCAAGGACAGAATTCTCTTACCTAAAAAATGAGGTATGGGGAGAGGCTGTCCCTTTAATGTGTGCTGAGGTTCCCCCTGTTGCGAACTGCTACACCAAGCTAGAATAATGCAGATGGATCGTCAGAAAAAGAAAAGTATGGGGATGCGTCGCTAAACAAAATTCACAGCGCAAAAACTTTTAAGTTTTCTAAGATTTGTTACTATCCTTTTTCACTCTAGTTTTTTATAAACACAATAAAAAACATTCTAAATTAGTGCCATTTTGTTCATTATTATGTAATAGAGAACACATAAAGGGTTATGTGGCTGCCATTTCTCATTCAAAAATATCTGTGTTTTAGTTTATTATCTTCCGTTTTTGATTAGACCGTCGAGTATTTAAATATTACTATAACCTGTACTCTTTGGAGAGGGTGATTTGTTATTGCTTTTTTGATAGAACATAGACAAATATTTCATATCAATAAAAAGAAGAAGATGTCATGCTCTGAAGTTTGAGAGCAGAAAGCTAGGGTTAGAGCAGATTTAATAAATAAAAACACTATGTTACAGAACATGTGGTAGATATATGAAATAGCCTGCCACAAAAACAGTTAGAATGTGCAAAGTGATCATGTGGAACAACTGGAAAACAGATGGTTCTGCTCTCCAGCAGCTGTGTTACGTGTTCCATTCACTGACTGGAGAGGGATATGGCCAGGAGAGGTTTGGAATCATGCTGACCCTAGAATCTGTTGTGGTTTAGTTTCACATGATTGGCAGTATTTTGGCTCATACAACATTTTGGAAACAAAATGCTGATTTTCCTTTTCTTTCTTCTACTTGTATGCGCACCAAGTTAATGAGCTTACAAAAATGCAATTTTGTAAATGTTAGTGTTTAAAGGAGAGCTCTGTATTATATATATGTTGTCTAGAACCTCACAATGAAGAGGTCTTGTACCCAGGCAAAGATTATGGCCCAGAGAAAGGTTTGTCCATCAGCAAAAAATATATATATCTAAATTCTGATGTCTTGCTGTAAATACTTGAATGAGGTGGCCTTTTTGGATAAGATTTGTTTAGAACGTTCCAACACTTTAAAAACATGAACTGACCTTGACTGGTACCCTGGGAGGCTTAATGCAGCTAGTACTAGAGATTGATGGAGGAGGGCATGCAGGCTTTCAAAAAGCCCTTTTCCTTCTGCAATACCCCTGCTGCTGAACGCATGTAAATTTGATAGGCTCTGAATCCTTTCAGTTCGCAAAAGATGAGCAAAGATCCCAAAACCTCTGCTTGTATTATAGCAAGCATGGGCATTCCATTTGCTCCTTCCCAACCAGATCATTATCCTCCTTCTTCCTCCTATAGCCTTCCCTTTTAAAGTTTCCACTTAATTATCTATTTGTCCTTGAGATGGTCCGTCTGATTGCCATAGTTAGATTTGGTCTTGTATCTTATGGACTGGCTGAATGTCTCTCTCTGCCTACCCATCCCAAACCCATATGAATTCATGATAGCAGCCCTCTGTATTTTGTCCCAGTTGTCTTAGAGACTGTTTGATTACAGCCAGAATTGGACCAGCCCTTACAGAGACTATCGCCTTCTACCTGGTTTGCCTCCTAAGTTTCAATGGTGTCGCTGAAAGGCCTCAATAGTGAGGCATTCAGCGACACAGAACACCCACCCCCGGCGCCACTGTGAAAGATTTTGCCTCTGGCAAAATGGCGGGGTTCCAAGTTTCCAAGAGAGTCTCTCCATAGTAGGCCGAGTTCAAATATGTCCCAAATAGGGCATAGGGACAGACTGACAAAATAAAAAAACTACACTTACAAAAAAACACACACAAAAAAAATACCATGGCTTATGGTAAAATTAGTGCATGGAAAGTGTTAAGATATCGCCATTTGAAAAACCCTGTTTTTTAAAAATATATGGCTTAATGAGATCAATTGAACTGACCAGCTTCAAAGATGCCCCAATATAGGATATATCAAAGTTCCAAGTTGAAAATCTTTCTAAATTATCTCTCAAACAACCTGGCAAACCCATGCACGGGTGGTATCACTGCATTCGGTAGATGTTGCTGAACACATACTGGGATGTTGTGTGACAGTGACATATACCACGAGCTGTAAGTTCACACCTGAAGTACAATTTGTGTGATAAAAAACACAAAATAAATTACTACCACAACGTTTGACAAAAGGTGGTAGTAGAAGTGCATGGAATGGGTTAAAATACCAGCATTTGAAATACCTGGGGACAGGACATAACAAGTTAGTATGTAACATAACAATTTGACTTACAGAGACAACAGGTGAGGAGGGCTCTGCTCAAACGAGCTCACAATGCCAAACCTATGTCACAGGAGGGACAAGAAGGCTGCCCATTTACTTAGCAGCATATGGGCCACTCCATTACACTGTAGAAAAGTTTTTTAGTGATTACTATAGATATTCCATGACATATAGCATACATATCTGGCCCTTTAAGGGTTATAAATAATATAGCATGTTGGTACGGAATGGTAGAAATTGGTAAATATAACTAAGCATACTACGCAATATCTATGGAATGGCGATATCTATTTTCTTGTCTTTGTGACAGAACAACAAGTGAGAAAGAACCCATTGAAAATACTGACACGGCTAGCCTTAAATCCATTATTTCTTACAGCCATGAATTTCCATTTTTAGCCACTATGCAAGGATTCATTTATTAACTTGGCATACTCTTAAACCAAAAGACTAATCTCACTGTTGTTCAAGAAAATGAATGTCCTTTTTCCTTCCATGAATATAAATAAGGCTATATAAAGATGGCATTTTGAATGCATGTCTTGCCTGGTTCCCATTGCATGAGAATATTAATAGATATAAAAACTGTATATTAATATACCTAATATTTTTCTAAAGATGTTTCTCTAAAACAAAGTAAGTGCGGAGATAACACATTTTATGCTTAACTGATCAAATAGCAGATATTTACAGTATTGTTGGAATGATAAAATGTTATTATTGAATTCCCTTCTTATTAAGTGAGATTATTCACATCATTGTCAGTCTTTATCTCTCCGTTTTGTTCAATGTTCAGTAATGCCTGTGAATTCTAAATTCTAGAAACCATGTTCTGATTTGTTTGTAACAAATGCCAAATCCTTGTTTGGGTCCTATTCAGTTGTCAATGAGAATCCATGACTACACTAACCTGCTACTATGTCATTATGTTATTATATAACAGTATCTTTATGAAGTGCAAACCATCACTGCATGTTGTTGGAGTTCTTTCTTATTATATATGGGATATATAAGTAATTAACTCCCTTTTGTGAGTTTATACATGCCCTGGAAAAAGATGCAGTCACCCCATGTGGATAGCCCTAGGCTCCCTCTAGTGGTTTGGTTTAGGATCTTAGCAGCACTCTGATTAAAGTGGACCTGTCATCCAATAACTGTCCAGTGCAAATATGACACATAATATTAACACCGTACTAGCAAAATCATTAGCAAATATATATACCTAATGTTACACTTAGCTTGACAATATGACTGCCTTTTGTTCAACCCTAGAATGCTAGGGTACAAGCAATTCTGTGTCATAGTGGAGATGCTTGTGGATGTGCATGCAGCCCACCCAGTGGCTATGTTAGTAGTTGTTATTTCAATGCCAGCTCAATGCCAACATAGTGATAGGGATTAAAGATTTTAGAAATCTTTTCCTATACATTTACTAGCTAAATGGCTAGCACAGTGTACAGGGGATAATTACCCCCTTAAAGCAAAACATTTAATTTTTCTTTTTTTCCCCCTATTAGTTTATTGATAAACAATTATAACAAAGTAGTAATAGGGATATCGACAACAAATCAAATATGCATTGTAATAGTTCAGATCTAAATTGTTGTTCCTATTGTAAAGCTATCTACTTTCATTCGTTCTTCATTCATACAACATGTATTCTGATCACATCGATAGGAAGGGGGGGATTTAAACATTTCATTTTTCAATAACAGGTATACTTTAAGATGTTGGCATTTATGCCAGTAAAGGTTTAGTTTTCCTGAGTTTCTCATAGAAAACACCATGCACAGGCATTCGGAGGGTGAGCAGATCTTAATTAAACACACAATACCCCAATGAAATATATACAATATAAATAAATATAAAAAATCTGCAATCACCTCTCAAGTTTAGGAAAAGTAACTAAATTAGATCACAAAAATCCATGTGTTGATGTAAATTAGTGACCAACATTTATATACATTAATTCTCTTGCCAAGTATCGACTTAGATTAAAAGAAAACAGATCTACTTTATTGGAAACACTAAAACAAAAGATATGCTGATTGATACGATACATTCAGCCCATCTAGTCTGCCCATTTGATGACTCAAACCTTAATCAGTTGGCCTTTTCTTTGATTCAGGATAGCCATATGCCTACCCCATGCATTTAACTTCCCTCATTATATTATGCTCTACCACTTCAGCTGGGAGGCTGTTCCACCCACCCTTTCAGTAAAGTGAACTTACTTACATTGCAACTAAGCCTTGTGTCCTCTAGTTGTAAGTTATGAGCTCTGTTTCTAACACCTTTATTCATTTGATACAAATTTCCATCCTGTATTTAGTTAAATCCCTTGATGTATTTAAATGTTTCTATAACGGGAAAACAGAGCAGAATACATTATACAAATTACGAAAGAGGATAATTTGTTACGGGAGACAAGCCTGCCTGGCTCGTAACTTTGTGTTTGCCCGAGCAACGGTCATCCTAAACATGACTAACTGTGCTCTACTTAGGCAGTGACAAAGAGAATTGTTATTAAGCCAGTAAGCAACAGTCACGGGCAAACTATTTCAATGTCACATTTCAACCTGGGGTGTTCAAATCACTAACCACAGCAGATATTCATGGGAAAATATAATCCCTTATAATCCTAAAACATTACGTACACTACTGGAAAGACACCAAACAGCCAGAACTGTGTACCTGCACACCGATACATCAACAATGGAGCTCATACTACTATACAAAAAAAAAACCCTTAACTGATTTGTTTTTAGCATGTTTAAAATGTTGCCAACAAACTGTTTGGGTTAACTTACTGTATGCAAACACAGCTTGCTTACAATGCACGGTGCACCACAAGTGTTCAGAGCATGAGAGTTCCTCTGTACACTGCACAAAGCAGATAGTCGACGCTTGTGTTGTTTACGGCAGCAGATGCAGGAGCTGGAGCATAGCTCGCAGTCAGCCAGGTCAACCCTCACAGCGTGACTTGCCTTTGAGATGTACTAATATTCTATATTTGTAAGCTGATAACATGATCTCTGGAAGCCCCAGTGCCAGGGCCCTGTGTATGATAAAATATCTGGAGCGTGTAACTCAACATGAGCTAAAGGTTTGCAGCATTACCGAGACAGCATCTATCTCTCATTGGTCAGGGGGAAGAAAAAGATAAATGTTACTGAAATAAATACATTTATTCAAGTACAAAGGTGTGTATTTTAGTTTGGTGACAAAAAAACAGAAAAGCATACTTAAAAAGGTAATGTAACTGGATTTTGAATAAAAAGGTACACCCTCTTTGGTTTTACATAATAACAATCATCTGTTCCTTAGGAGGTCTTAGGTCTAAGAATTAGGTAAATACAACCTCACCAGCCCTTGATTAATTGATCATCAGCAAGTGTAATGACCTCTGAAAATAAGTGACGTTTTAGCAGTTTGGTGGTCTGGAGCAATCAGATGTGTGTTAACACAATGCCAATGAGGAAAGACATCAGCAATGATTTCAGAGAAGTAATTGTTACTGCCCATCAAGCTGGGAAGGGAAGAGAAAGATCATTCAAAAGTGGAAAATGTTTAAGACAGTTGCCAATCTTCCCAGCAAATATAAGGTGAGACCGTGCAATGCTTAGAGAAATTGAGTTACATCTCAGACTTTACATGTCTCCGTTAAATATTTAAATATTGAAATTCATGATAGTACAATTAGAAAAAGACTGAACACGTATGGTTTGTGGTTTCCAGGAGAAAGCTTCTTATGTCTTAAAAAGAACATTGCAGCACGGCTTAGGTTTGCGAAGTCGCATCTGAACAAACCACAAGACTTCTGGAACAATGTCCTTTGCCCTCACTCTCTGTTGCCACGCAATCAGCAAACTATGAGTATTTCTGACTGAGGGATACATGGAGGAAGGTGGGACTCAAGCTTGAGCTTTTATTTGGATTGCACTCACGCAATCTATCCAGTACTAATTCCTTAAAGTGATTCCAGAGTGAGTGTCATCTGTTCTGTACAGCTTCTTCAAACCTCTGCTTTGGAGCACAGCTCCAGTGATACGATGCCATATCCTGGGGCTTACCATCACACATTGAAACACAGCGTTAGTGTGCTTTGTTGCCTTTCAAAAGATTCAGGAGTGTGAACATGTAAAGTGATCTTTGCACATACAGAACAAAAAAAAATACCTTGAAACAATGCAGCATTTTGAGCTGGAAATGCTGCTTGTGACTGTACACATTGACATAAAATATATGATTATCTTTATTTTGCATAATCTTGATAATACTATTTAGATATTATTGCCATAGAACTGCCCAAACAAAGGAGATTCAGATAATTACAAATCTTGTGGAGCTGGCATGCAACCTAAATCTACAGGAGACTATAAGGTCCCAATTACATGGCAAGGTGACATTTTCCCCATTGGCTTGCCTAGTTATAGCTACTGTAGAGTAGGATAATAATCAGAGTTTTAGGTATTGCCCTGTAAGAATGATTCTATATTTGTGTTTAACATTTAATTATTCTGTTCTGGGTATAGCCATTATTTTAACCCTTTTTATTTTCACAACAGTGAGCACATACATTCTCCACGTTAAATTTCTCAAATTAGAAACCTAAATCAATACAAGTTATTGTATCATCTTTGGTCTAGGTATTTCTATTACAAGGATTTACACCATACTCCATAGAGCCTGTTTGTTATGCCTTTAAATTATGAATAGATCAATGAACGTAATAACAATTTTATTATAAAATGTAACTTTGTTAGGGATCACTAGATGAAATGGTTGCATGTGTTCCATTGCCAAAGCTAGAACTGCACGTTACATTATCACCACTGTTCCTACCATTGTTTTCAAGTGTTGATTGATGTACAACCTACATTGCAACTGTCATGTAGGGCATATTTCATGTGAGTGCAAAGCCTATATTTAGACACATTTTACACACATACCTACTGTATATTTAGACTACTTGTTATGGACTCATGCTCATGTAACCACTAGGGATTTTTCCCAAAACACATCTGTAGATGAATGCAACAGACACAATACCTAGACACAATGGGCAGTCTAACTATAATTCTCATATATTAGTTCTGAGTAATTTCTTTATAAATAGCTAACCTCTGATCCCTGATCTACTTTTTGCTCAGTCTTATCTTTGGTCTGATTACACATAACATTAACCATCTTGATTGTTGCAACTAGTTTGGCCCATATAGTCACTTTAATGCCATAATCAATTTGCCATTTTAATATTACAGATATAGTATTGGTTTTCAAAACTGGTACCATTTTGAAGCATTAAAAAACTTATCAACTTTACCCCATGCTCTGATACAATCATTACAGTAGTTCACCAAGGAAGGAACCAACAGACAGTGTTCCCATCAATAACTCCTCATTACCCGCGTTTCTCCGCTTCTTGGTACCATCTTATGATACTTTCTCCTCATGTGTGTGTTTCTTTTTATGTTTGGTTTTTTTTTTCTTTTTTGTATAACCCAATCATAATTGTTTGTATATTTATTTACTTTTACCATTTGGAATTTTTTGTTTTTGTGGTTATTAGTCATTTGACGATGTTTTTTCTTCTTTCTTTTTCGTTTTTATTTATATTTGTGTTAAAAATTCAATAAAGAAATAATAATAATAAAAAATAACTCCTCATTATTATACTGCTGTGCATGCTGCACTTTTTATTTGTGTTCCTTGCCTATCCATGTGTTTACCAGTACCACTTCCCGTCTTACTAGTATTACCTCACCTCATCAGTATTACCTCACATCAGTATTACCATCACCTCATCTCCTGTGCACACCATATAACATTCACTATCATGAATTCAAATATGACCATACTCCTATTCTTGGTAAAGCTTCACTCCATTCATGTTCCTATATATATCATCATAAGCACCCATGCCAAGCTATAAAACAAATCCTTATATATCATGGTCTGCTCTGTTCCTGTAACATGTCTGCTGAGTACTGGTGGACAGTGTTAAAAGCCAGCCTTCCTACACCCACAAAATTATAAAACCTCCCAGTCATAACCCTACCAAGCAAAACTGCTGTCCAAACTCCTATTTGCCCTAGCAAATCATATTGAGTCTAACCCTGGTTCCCCAGCTGATTTAATTCCTTGTCTCCCCAATAGAAAAAGGCTTCTTCTTTATGGACTGCAACATCCACATACCTGTGAATCTCTGGTTGAAGCACCGCTTCAACACCTGAATCCTCTGAGACATGCCCCACTTTCCACCCATTGTCCAGTAAAATGGGCGCAGCAACGCCCACTGAAATCAGCGGGAATACCCCCGATGTCAGTGGGAATGCCTCCGACATCAGTGGGACTGCTTACTGACGCCAGTGGGCAGTCCTGGACGTGTCCCGCAAGGGAATGCTCCGGGTAGCCGGAGCTTAGAAGTTCCCAGGTATGAACATCCACAGCCTATTCTTTAAACTGAATGCAATTCAAGGGTATTCATGCTTGCAAAATGACAGAGCAAAGGAAGGAAGAGGCTTTGTTGACAAGTCAGTAAAATAACCCCAATACAAAACTATAGCACACCTGCCCCCTTTGATATGTTTTTAGTACAATAGGGATCCCATTGGCTAAACCGATCAATGTTGCTGGAATCCACTGCCCATCTAGGTTTTCTGGCATAACCTAGCTATCGGATAACTGGACACATAAGGTGTGGGTGTGCAAATAACACCCATTTTTGTCAAAAATAAATATTTGACAAATATAGAAAATGGACATTTAACATTGCTCCTTGGTATAGTAGCTTTAACATGAAGGTATAAAAGTAGAGATGAAGGCTGTTCACCTCCTTTATATATTGGATTTACTCAGTAAACTGGGTTTGTAGTTGTGACTTAAATGTACTCTATTAACCTAAACATTGCTTATAGTGTGGCTTGATATGCAAATTACACCTTTCCCATTTAAAATTAGTTAATTTGCATATAATGGCAATGTCATAAACAGGAGGCACCAGAGACACCACATTTAAAACACATAGTTCTCTTATTTTATGGATTTACAATTGCAGAAAACACAATTGTAGAGCTTATTTTTCATCATTTTCTCTTTAATATATACTTTAGACAAAAATTTGCATTTTGAAAGGCCAAGTCTAATGAGCTCTACTTCCATGAGAAACTACCAAGGATTGACCCTTCATAATGCAAATCTAAGTCTATAGATGAAATGGTCATAATAACTTAAACTCCCCTACAAATACACTCAAACCACATAATACAAAGCATTGTTAAATGTAGGGCAACAACTATTTTTTTCCTAAAGGTAATAATAATATAATAATAATAATAATAATAATAATAATAGAAATAACATATCTTACTGCAACTATTAAAGTGCCAAAACAAAACAAGATATACGTTTTAGTTGGGTTTTTTTTAACTATAAATATTTAACTCAAGTATTACTGGGTAAACAGAAATTATAGGATAACACAATTATTAAATAAGGAACCAGGTACACATTACAAAATAAAGTACAACATCATAACATACAACAAAAATGCAGTGTTATCCTTTTAATGTGAACGGCAATCAAATTTGTACTTAAATTTAGTCATTCACACTAATATAGTCTTAAGCGGGAGTTTACATGGGTTGAAGCAAACCCGCTAACTACAAGGTCCATATCTATTTGTGATGCAAGTCTGCACTCATTCGCCAATGTGGCAAGATCTGAAAGCCTTTCCTCAGTCATTGTTGTGTGTAGGAATGATTTTATTAATTTTAGCGCAGTAAAGCTTCTTTCACATGATACACTGCTGACTGGCAAAACACAAGCTATTTTACATAGCCGGTAAAGCTCTAAGAATAGAATAGAGTAAGGCTCCAGAAAGTTGTTGAACTCTAGAATTGTGTCCACCTTAATGGCATCCGATGACTTTTTTCTTTGTAGGGTTAGCAATGCCTGCTTCAGTTCAATCTCCTAGTTCTCCTTGTTGCTTAGTTGCTTAAGCTAGAATCGCTGCAGAACACATACAGCTTTTCTAGTTTTACAAAAAATTCAGATGCTGCCTGTACATTCTTGACTGTGTCCACAATGACCAGGTTGAGGTGCACGTAAAGTGCACAAGGCATCTCCTTAATGGCTTGCAGGCAATTAAGCCGACCACTCATTACAGGGGCGCCATCATAGCCTTGTCTAACGCAATCATTTATATCAATGCCTAAATATGCTAAGACATGGATGTATAGCCTGTTAAAGATTCAGCATCAAGGCTATCTGGTTGGTAGAATTTTAAGAACCGTTCATGGACTTTCTGATCGTGAAAGAATCGTGCTACTACAGACAGTTGTTCCATTTTACTTAGATCTTTGGTTTCATCAGCAATAATGGAAAAGGGGCTTCCTTTAATGCTCTGTGCAATATCTTCTCTAACAAGAGCAGCCATAATTGACAAAAGTTCATTTTGGATAGATGGATGTAGATATCTTGCATTTCTTGGTCCTCTGATTTTTTTCTCTTACAATGCTGTCTTTTCCAGCAATTAAAAACAAAATTTCACGTACATTTCCGTGATTGATATCATCTGTGTTGCACCGATGCTCTTGCTGGGCAATTTTCGTCTTGGGTGTTAGCAACAAAATTTGCGCTATTGTTTTTATGTAATGTCTACTTTCATTTACCTCACTTGTATGCGCTTTAGTCGTCTTCTTCATGAGTGATGTGTCCTGGCTTACATTCTTTATGAAATCCTCCCATCTGAAATAGGAAGCCTTGTGTGAAGCAGACTTCTCGTGCTGTAGTATTTCTTTACCAGTTTCAAGTGCATTTTTCCAGTTTTTGTAAATTGATAAAATGGTACCTTTTTAACATTCCCATGTAGATATTTTGAGGTTGAAACCGGCAAGGGAAACAATATGCTGCATCCAGAGAAATTGAATACTCCAGCCATTCAACTGATTTAAACCACTGTGGTCGGAATGACCTGAACCAGGCTCACATTTTTTTCTGCAGATATTTTTTCAATATAGGCTGTCTTGGTCCTTCTGTAGTGCACTAGCTGATATCATCTGGCCCTTGTAGCTTTGGTTTTTCAGTGGTAGAATATGTTTGGCCCTTGTAGCTTTGGTTTTTCAGTGGTAGAACATGTTTGGCCCTTGTAGCTTTGGTTTTTCAGTGGTAGAATATGTTTGCTGTGGTGCCAATGCCAGTGCCTATTTTAATGATACATTTACACTGCACGTTAAATCATGATTATGCCAGGCCCATAGCATTGCACCATTATTATTTAGGAATAAGGAAACTGCATTTTTAAAACAGAATTAAAAATTACACTGTTTGTATAGGGGGCACATATAAAAGTACATAGGGCTTTATTTTTGTTCCTTATGCATAACCCTTCACTGTTTGGGGACAGAAATGGCACTGGCAAGGTGTTTGAGGAGAGAGATGGCACTGGACTCTCAATTCTCTCAGTCCCATTTGCATTTTCCCACATCAGTTGTTGTAGTGAGCAGGGACTGGATGGGGGTTAATGCTAATGTGACTAAATTACTTGGGGTGGTTAAAAATAAATTATGTGCATTTTCAAAAAAATATATTTTGTTTAGTTTTTATTAATATTGCCCATGCTCCATTTTAACACTCTAAATCATTCAGTCACATTAGCTGTAGATTAGATGAATTAGATGTAGATGAATGCAAGTGCCACCACCATGATTGCTATGTTAATTAATGACACACATTCTGAAAAAGTTTGTCTAACCTGTACTGTTAAGTTTGTATATTTGTATTTTAATATAATTTTGTACTTTTCAGATTACATTGTAATGAATTACAAGAGAGGAAACTTTCAGTTTAAATAAAAGTACAAGAGATTTTGAAGGAGAACTAAGATGAGAGAATTTAAAACTAACATTGATAGAGCATGTAAATATCAAATGTCGGGGGAAAACATAAGAAACGAGGAATATGACCCCACATACAGAAATGTAGGAGTCGTTAGGGAATAAAGAGAAATAACACTCTACTGGATTCTATGGCATGTAAAGTATATATTTACTTTTCTGAAAGGACATTGTGGACGTGTAGGTTGTGATGATGTGCAGTACTTACATTGGCATTTCGTTTCTTCCTAGCCAAACTATTCTTGAACTATTATGTTAACATCATTAAACTTTTTGTTAGTGATCAACACAAACATCTTTTCTGCAAAAAGAAAAAACATGGGGTTCATTTGTCCATATCTATTTTGTCTGGTTATTGCAATGCTTCTCCTGAGCTTTGTCATTAAACTCTGACATAAAATGTAGTTGTGGGCCTGCAGTATCAGTAAATTTTATTTATGACTAGTTCTTGCAAGCATGATGTTGGTGATGGTTTTCAGAGTTGTGAGGATACTAGACTTGCGGATTCGGATTCGTCCAAAAACGAAGCTGGACCGCAATGACATGAAAATTAAGCAAAAAGCTAAAACGTTTGCATGCTCTTTCACTCCAACTCTCTCATGCTCCCTACCATTTCCCTACCTTCTCTGACAACCACTTCTGCTTCTGTGTCTCTTGTTCTTCATCTTCTTGTTCTTCTCTCTCCTCTTTTCGCTCCTCTCTTTGTCTGCATCTCTGTAAGAAAACCTGGCAGAAATGGCAGAGCTTCTGGGGACTTCCTCAACCCTGATTGAAGGGCCAAGGTAGAGTACATTACCTGAAGCTCTGCCATTTTGCCCTAAGATAACCTTGTGCAAACTTCCACTTCTGGTGATGTCCTCTCCCCTGATTCTGACATTTTGGCAGAAGTTTGCCAAGAGGTTATATCTGCTGGGATGTGGATGAAGAAACAAAAGAGAAAATGAGAGACAGAAGAGAGGAGAAGAAAAAGATGCAGAACAAGATCTTTTCGTTCTTCCGAGACATGAAAGCGGAGCTGTGAGACACAGAAGAGGGAGTGGTCATCACAGAAGGGAAAGAGACAACTTGGGTGGCATGAGCAAGAGCATGAATGCAAATTAGAGTGTGAGAGAGTGAGTAAATATTGGTGCCAGACAACAGATTTTGTTCCCAAATTTTATATGGTCCAAAATTAACGGGTAGGGAAAGGACTTTGTTGTCCGAAAGCAAATGGACCAAAAACAAACCAAAACCGAATTGCTTTTTGGCCAGATAGCACATGCCTAAAGGATACCTGCACAAACATTTAATGCGGAGATCTCTTAATTATCTCTTTGAGGGTAGAATTGGGTAATCAGTGACAGGTGCCTCAAATGAAGTCTTATATGTGAGGCCCCAGGGCCCCAGGGCCTTCAGCCACATTCATAGGGCGATAGTCTAATAGCTCTAAGATATGGGAGAAGGGAGGAAGTTAAGTTATTGCCAAAAATGACACCAGTGACTAAATTCTGTGCAGATTAAAAGCCTCTAAAATAGTTTAATATAGTTCTCTTCAATAATTGACTTGTGATTAAAGAAATCATGTTGTATTTTCAGCAAAGAAAATGGCATGTAAATGTAAAGTGCTTGAATGTTTTTAGGTATTTGAAATCCATATTTTACAGCAGTAAGGTAGCTTTGTATTAAAACTTTTTAATAACACTGATAAATGTGTCTTCCTTCTCTTGTCAATGCTGATGTCATGCTGTCTGCTTCACTCCACGCAGACTATTATTAAGACAGCAGCAACAAATGCACCCCCCACCACACTGATGTAAATTGGGGGCATTCATCACACTTTCATCCTAGTTTGATGCATCAATGCAGACAGATATGTTTTATGGCTTTATATTTGTCTGTATCAACTTCTGTGCTGCTTTGTTAGTTACACTAGGCCTATGATGTGACTGAGTGTACTGGAGTATTGTATGCAACATGTTGCCACTCAACTAGCAAACCTAATGCACCAATGAACACATGCAACACATTTTGCATTCTTTACTTTATATAAAAAAAAACTGTTTTTCTATTTTTGAAATAAAGCAGTATACTTCCATGCAATAATGCATACTAAATTAATTGTACGTTAAGCGGTTAGAAATTGATTTGTGTTAACAAGTATTTACTATTAGGTAAATACTGTAAAATATATTTTTGAGCTACAGAGTAACCCTGCAAGGTTATTAAATTAATTATCTGTACACCTACAGGTTATTGGAAGCAGTTTGTTTGGCAAGAAGTGTTTCAATCAATCTGTAAATAGTGATAAAACAGATATAAGGCTTCTAGTTGTTCATATGACCATGAAATTGAGTTTAAACGGGATTAGGGATGTTTTCTGAGGTAGAATTGCTTGTTTCTACAAAGAGTAACTTAATTACAAAATGATGTAGCATAAACAAGCTGGAAATGCACTTTTGCCTTTCTAATAATAATAGACATATGTAAAACATGAGATTAACATTTCCATTAACATTATTTTTCTATCATTTTAATAATGCAGGCCTTATTTCCTACTGGCATACAGCAAGATGTAATAATAATGTATCAATAGATCGCATGAATTTTAATTTTCCTATTTTATTTGCATGGCTAACAAATAACTTAATTTGAATATTATTTAATTGTCTTAACAGTTAGATTTTTCTTACATGTGTGCATTTTTGTCACCCTGTCATGTAATATAACAAAACATCATAAAAGCAAGGTCCTATGTCTACAGAAGCATTGGTAGCAAGAAGAGGGAGGTAGTAATGCCAGGTTACAGATCTTTGCTCATACCTCACCTAGAGTATTGTGTACAGTTCTGACAGGGGAGGGATGGCAGTTTCTGGCTTAGGTACTCCCCGGTCCTCTAGCACAGTAATTAACACATACACTCACTGTAACATAAACACAAGACCGAGTCTGTCTTCAAAGCAGCACACTGTATAAACTACTGTATGGTAACTAATGCATTGTGTGACCCCAACTTATTCTTGATCAGAGAATTAGGACCAACCCAGCATGCCCTGTGCACTACAGCCTACTTGTTACTTGCCAGAACCTTTTTGCACTGCTTAGCTGAGCTACCCTCACTGTGAAGTTTAACAGTAGTAATTGTCCTTTCTCTGCTGAATTTCTTTATGAATACAGCTAACTATTTATAATCAACTTTATTTCATCTACTTTTGATAATTACAAAGTATCTGCATATTGAGACAGCTGTAAGCATGTGTGTGTGCACATTACTGTATGGTGTTAGTGGGTGTTTAGAACCAAAATGTGTGGATGAGTGTGTGTATGTCAGAGTATGTGTTAGCATTGGTGTTTGTCAGTATATGGTGTTAAAGTGTTGCCTCTTTTTGTTCTTCTGTGTTTATTCTTCATTCTTTGTCTTTTTTTTTCTTCCTCCCCTTCTCAGGTGAACCTAGCCTCCCGGGTAACTTCCGTGAAAAGGTGGAGGAACAGGAGAAACTCTGCCCCCGTGACTCTGCGAGGAGGTGCAGAAAGTGAGTGTGAGACAGAGAATGAAAACTTGGAGCTCACCATGTTTGTCTATTTCCTTTGGGGTCTCTCCTCATTTTCAGATGTTCGTACAAATTGACAAAAATCAATTCAGGTAGTAAATGCACTGTGTAGTCCTTCTAAATGTGGGCATCCTTGTAGTATTGTGTTAATTTACAATTAACATACATTAAAAGTCTTTATTGTTTAAACATAACTTTAGGTTATTAAAAAAGGCAGATCTTTTTTCCAGTGCACCCAAAATTTATGAGATACTTTAGAAGTATAAGTTGCTTTTTCAGGACTTCCATCACTGCCTGCTGGTACTTACTGTTCTTGCAGGGGGCAAATCAGTTCTGACCCAAAAAGACATTGGAATCGTAACTGCTATTCACAAAACAAAAGAAGTGCTCTTAACTGCTGAGACATGAGGTGACATCATCAGCTCAGTTGACACACCTTGTTGACATTTTTTTTAGCTTCTAACACCTGCTATATGTTATATTGTTTTCTTACACCATATGGCAATGGATGCAGGAACTTGAGTCAAAGCCCAAGGGAGAGTGCTAGAAAAGTTATATTAAAAAGATTTTGGATGCCTTGAACAGTACACTTCAGAGTAAGGTATAAGTCTCAACATTTCAAGACAGATGGCATTTAAACATGCAATTGTATATAATAAAATATTTAGTTTAGCAAGACATTATTTGGATGTAGCTCTGCTTAGTGTTACAAAGAAATCCATTTATGTGTTTATGATGTATTGCTTGTTTTATATATTTATTTGTAAGCCTCACAAAACACTTTATTTTTTACCAAATCTCAGTTTATTGAAAAAGATAGTAAAAAACAGTACAATACAGACACCAGTCAGAAAAATTTGTAATGCACAATAGACCATACAGAGGTGTGAGCCACGTGACAAGTAATAACACAATCATCAGGCACAGTTGTAGTAATGCCACGATGAGAGGGCAAAACAGACACATAGCAAAAACCCATACAAGCAAAAACCTCTCAAATGACAGTCGGCTTGTGTAACAGAGGAAAGCATAGTCAGGAGAGCCAATGATCCAGCGACTCGGACTAAACCGAGACAGGCAAAGGAACACAAAACAAGGTAACAAAGAAATGGACGTGACGTGAACATGACGAGGAACCACGTCAAATGTAAGTAGAGCTGGAGAGCAAACATATGCACTGCGAAAAAACAAGTCTATATAGCCACAACAGAGTTCCATAAGAACTAACTATACAGGAGCCGAAGCCTGGGGAGCCCCGGGAAGGCCCGGTAAAATCCTCTGAAAGGCAGGGGATCCAAGGAAGGCCTGCCAGGGCAACCACTTCAAATGATTGGCACAGCCAGAGCCCCTAGAGGACATCACCAGATCCTCCATTTGACAGAGAAAGTTAACGTAGGACAGCCAAGCAGAGATCGGAGGAGTGAGGGATTGTTTCCAGAACCTAGGGACAGTGGCTCTGGCGGCATTAAGGAGCTGAATGACCAGGGAGCGTTTATAGGATCCCAGGCTCACAAAACACTTTAATGCAAATAAATGGTCTTTCCTATACATATTTGCTATAATGAGGAAATTCATGTCAGGAACAGATAGGGTAGGGAGTACTGTATTTATTGGTCATTATTATTCTAGCAACAACCCAGGAATCTGAATTTGTATCCCTGTTATGTTTTTTTGCCTGTGCTATGCATATTTTGTGCTATGCATATTTGCAGGTTCTGTCCAAACCTTAGCTTTGAGCAGCCCTCCTGCCACACAGGTGCCGCAGCTTTAACCCCTAGCGTCCGGTGATGTACTAGGTACGCCATGCCCAAGTGGGCTCATGGTTTCTGTGACGTACCTGGTACGTCATCCAAAATAAATGCCCCTACGTCACCACAATGGTGGTTATCGCAGGGGCACTGCTGCTGCTGTCTGCCCAGGTGCCTGGGCAGACCAGCACAGCCCCCCTGAGCCCCCCCAGGAGCGATTCTGGAATGATCAAAGAAGCTCCTCCCCCTCCTTACAAGTGATCTGATATATGTAAAAAGTTTAAAAATTGAAATGTGCGTGTTCCAGTTTTGACTCCACAATGTCTGACCCAACAAACTGTCAAAATGCCATGTTTGTAAACTGTAATGATGTTTCACCTTGATAGGGGTGTTTGCTCACGCCAAAACTGGTTGGTGTTTCCAGAAATAAAGAAAAAAACTGCTTTGACTATTATCCTGGCTGATGTTTCTACTTTCTTTTCATTTATGATTGAGGGTGAAACATTTGTATTCAGTGAGTACCTACTCCTCTGTTTCCCCTGCCTCTCTCACTGAGACCTTTTTTGAAAACTGTAATGCACATGTCCCAATTTTGAACCTGCAGTGCCAAAGAGAAAAATAGAAATAGAAATAGAAATAGAAATTTTACTGCAATGTTTAGGACAGACTGTCACTAAAATGTTTAAATAAAAAATGGTAAAATGCCCTGATACTTTGGGATGTTAACTTTAAAAAACATATACTTTTGTTTAGCATTGTTTCTTTGTCCACTATTGGGGCGCAACTCCCAGATTTCCACATTTAAAAAAAAATCTTGTTTAGAAACAGCAATGCACGTCATTCATGTTTAACCCTATAAGTGCCAAATAAATGAAAATACCAGGCATGTGCTGTGATTCCAAAAACAGGACAAATACACTTTTTTTTCCATTTTCTTCCATTTGCACTAGGTTTTAATAGGTGAAACTTTCTTTTTTTCCCCTAATTTTTCCCTCATTCTTAGATATTTTTCATACTAAATGATGGTTTATATATATATAATTATTATTTCAAAAGGAAGCTCTACTTGTGCTGAAAAGAAAACAATATATAATGTGTGTGGGTGCACTAAATAAGTTAGTGGGAAATCAGAGTTGAATAAAGTCATAGCAAAAGCACAAAAACTGCTCTGGTCATTTAGTGCAAACATGGTAAAAAAAAAACCGTCCTGAAGGGGTTATTGGGGTTGAACTGCAGTACAGTCCCATTGATTCAGCTCCATGGTAAGCAATATAGCCATGGAAAATTAGATAGGACTCTGAAAACTTGGGGTACTTTGACTGTGGCAGGCTAAGCCATATATAGGTAGGTGTTTTCTGAACGATATTCACTTGGTATGCACTGAATTCTTGCTTTGTTTTGTATACTTATTGGTCATTATCATTCTAGCAACAACGCAAGAATCTGGTGAATTAAAGAAGCTGTCAAGCTTTGCTGTTTGATGTCTCCAGTAGACTTGTGAACATGGGAAAAAAAAACTGGGCAAACTTCTTCATTTCATTTTTGATCTATTTGTTTTCAAAAAAATATGGTTTCCTGTCCTTTTGGTTCTGAAGACATTTGGAGGGCTTTTTTAATTTGGAAACTAAATTCTTTGTCACTCACACTCATTCAGTCTTTCACACTCCCTCATACTCTCTGTCACTCTCTTTTACTCTGTCTCTTAATGTCTACCTACCTTCTATGACAACTACTTCTGTAACATTATCTGATAAAGTGTAATTAACATTTAAGCTTTGTGACTCTGGCATGAAAATGTGCTGGTATTGTTCAAATTCTTTTTACCTTCTACCTTTTCCTGTATTCACTGCATAGAACATCAGATGAAGGATTGATGTCCTGGCTGTAGCTCTTGAAAAGAAAATGCTATTTGGTCAGCCAGTATTCTAAGATTTAGTTCATCATTAGCTATTACAATCAATCTGGTTGACTGAAAGAAAGCAATACATTGATTTTATTTCAAACACTTTTTCTGCATTAAAAATTGAACCATTGTTCCAAATGTATTGGAAATATAACCATATGTTAGCCTTTTCATATAAAATTATTATTAAATACATTTAATAACTAAACAAGCAAAAATAGATCTTCGATCCAAGAAAAAAAGGAATGATTATATATACTATTTTTTGTAATTGATCATACAAAAATGTTTACTAAGTTGGAACAGGCTGCATTCTGTATGTTGTACTTGCAATATTAAATCTGCATTTTTTTGTTGAATTAAAGCATGGTGGTTATGAGGTAGCAAGACAATGAATCCTGGCTAAAACTCTTGTTTTTCCCTATTGATACAGAAGGAAAAGCTATCACATGAGAGTGGATATCTTAAGCACAAAAATAAACAGGTGTATCACTTCATATCTTTCTCCTGGTGCATATATTATCCTCTCTCTATTTCCATTGCTGTTTTGTCACTGTATTTACATGTCTCATTAAATAGAATTCCTTTCTTTGTCTCACCTAAAAAAGGTGAAAAATAATTGGAGACCATACAGATGGTTCTGGAGTTTTCCACCTTTGCCTGTAGCAAATTAATTCCATTGCTTTGCAAAAAGTTGTAGTAAACATTTTGTCTTTGCCTTGTTTCTAAATTTACCTTTCCTTATTAGTTATTTTTTCATTATTGATGTAATATATGTTTAATATGGTCTTTCTATGATGAATTATTAATTTTGTTTTGTGATGGTTACACATTCACTTCTGTTTTCTTCAAACTGACTTATCTACGACAGTGGGGATCTGTGTGGAAGACACAATATATTATACTATCCATGTTTTTAAAGGTGAGAAGAATAACCAAAATTGGTCAACGCATTTTGACAAAGTCAGGTTTTTTTTTTTAGTTTAGAAGAACAATCTATTTCTGCATTCTTCTGTCATAACTGCCACTGCCAAACTTAATTTGTGATTTTGTTGCTATCACACAAGTCATTATTTCTTAGAATGGGTTTCTTGCATTACTACACGTAATTCATCAATATGTGTGATGAACAACACCGTCTGAATGTAATTACATTCTGTAATTACAGCTGACTCATCTAGTGGTGCTTCCCTAACTAAGCTCTAGGCAAAATAATTAGGGTTTGGATTACATAAATGAGGAATAAATAAAAAAATAATTTTTTAAGCATGTTAAGCAGAGTGGACTCAATTAAATTTCCTAAAGCTCACCTAACAAGGTATTCCAAACTATTATAATTTTTTGTATAGGCTGATATACATATCACTATCACTAGCACTAACCTCCCCGCCAACATCCTGCATTGGACTGCAGCCTGCGTGAAAGACTCCTAGAATGTGCAGCCCTACCCGCTCCATCACTTAGACGTTATATACCACCTATTGTCCCTTCCAACAACCCCTCAGTTACTCCATCCATGGAAGAACAATGCAGATCGGCTTGGCATGTGGCTCAATACCTGAAGCAGAGAAAGCCCATTGGGAAACAACAATCGGATCTGTCCTTGGCTCCCTCTTGTGACTAGAGATAAGCCTGAACACACTGAAAAGAGAGGTGTAGTACAGTGAAGGAGGGAGACAAAGGAACTGGGGTGATGATGGGGTAGGGGTCACCACAGGGGTGGCCTGCACAGGGTGCCTGAACACCAAAAGCTGTCCATGGTTATGATTTGCATGTCTGTTTCACTCCCCTTTCTGGGGTGGTGGGAAGAGCATAATTTGGATAGGGTATGTACTGGGCCCCAAGATTGGCAGCCTTGGTTGACAATGCCACTATGCATTATCAA
>VKOC01018912.1:0-65006 GCA_009364415.1 Spea multiplicata | reverse complement strand
GAGTTGGCCGGCACCCAAGTCTAGTTCTAATGTTGCCTCAACAGATGGCAATAAATATATGAACATACTTGAGGAGGAATTGGTATACTCAATACCTTTATTTATGTAACATTATTTTTATTGTTGTTTTTATTTAAACACTATATAATGTGGCAAAGATACATTGATGACATTTTATCATCTAGAAATAATCAGTGGATTTATAACATCAATTTGTAAATACTTTGAATCAATTGGAACCCAGTATCCAATACAGCATGAATTACAGCTGCACTGAAATTGCATACCTGGACATGTTGATCAAAAAGATAGGAAAAATGCTACACACAGATTTGTATGTAAAACCACTTGGCAGACATAGGTACCCAGAAAAATAAAAGTTGTTTCTTATTCTATTATTAGGGACGAGGAACCAAACAGAGACATAAAGTATTATGCAAAACATCTTATATGCAAATCATATATATATATATAATGGGCATATATATATATATATACACTATATCGTGATCCAAAATCATAATCCAAGAAACTAGCTGGGATCAATAGCCAGAGTGGGTAATCAGATGAACCGGTGTCAGGACTATGGAAATCAGCAGTCAAAATCAAAGCCAGGAGCCAGAAGGGAAGTCACAGGTCATACACAAGAATACACTGAATAGTAGGAAATGCACTTGATAGCCGGATACAACCCAAGAGCGAGGAGGTAATGAGCCTTGATGCTTAAATAGCCTGGACTAAGAAGGAAAGGGGTTAGGCAGTGAAAGACTGAATAGGGGAATAAATGTATGTATGGAGACAATGCCCCTTTTACCTGCACCTGCCCATCTCCTAAGTTGATGCCCAGTGGGGTTTGACGGATGTGGAGGTTCTATGTTAAATGTTTGTATATTAATCACATGTACTTCATTTTCAGATTCTAGATTTCCATTTTGTGACACTGGAAGTGTATATTCCACACCTCACCTTATTTCCCTCTGCACATTCGTCATCCAGGAATCTCTAAATAACACACAAGCCCCAGACGTGAGATCAGTACTATTGTTTGCATACATTGTAAGCATATACTGTTATAATTCATTGGAACATGTCACCAAGAGAAGATACTCATAGTATACTCTTGATGTCATTTTAGGTCTGGACTATTGCCATTTCGACACAAAAATATCCATGTTCTTGAAGCGGGGGCCAGAATGGACTAGAGTAGGCCCTGACAGTGTGTTGAGCAGGGCTAGGCTAAGGCAAGAATTGTGGAATTTAGGGGAGGAGTTTTTGGTAGGAGGATATTTTGGTGGTTACAGGGGTAAGGAGCCATTTTAGTTTAACCTTACCTTGTGTTGTTTGTCCCACCCTCCGTCCCCTTATGTGGTTGAGTTTGTGGAGTGGTGTTGCTGCATTATTTACAGTCATGGGAGGTAACTTGACAGGTATCCAAGGGGTTAATGTGGTGGTATGATCATTGGTGGTCAGAACTGGTAGGAGGTTACATAGTTACATAGTTCATAAGGTTGAAAAAAGTCCATCAAGTTCAACCCTTCTACATAACCATCTTATTCTTGATCCAAAAGAAGCCAAAATAACTCTAATTAAGCTCCTTCGAATTCTTGGAAAATCAGAGAAATAATTCCTTCTTGATTCCAAGAGGCAATCAGATTTCTCCTTGGATTAAGAAGCTCTAAAATATTAATGTTATTCTATTTATATCCCTGTATGTGATGCCTTTCTAAAAAAATATCGAGACCCATTTTGAAGGTATCTAATGTATTGGATAACACTACCTCCCTTGGAAGTGAATTCCATACCTTTATTGTCCTCACTGTGAAGAATCCCTTCCTTTGTTGTCTATGAAACCTGCGCTCTTCCAGTCTCAGAGGGTGACCTCTTGTTCTTTGTATATTTCTGTTAATGAACAGGTCACTGAATAGGGCTCTTTATATTGGCCCTGCATATATTTATATAATGTTATCATATCCCCTGTGAGACGCCGTTTTTCTAATGTATATAATTTTAATTTTTTTAGTCTCTCTTCATAACTGGTATCTCCCAATCCCCTTATTAATTTCGTAGCCCTCCTTTTCACTTTTTCTAATTCCATTATGTCCTTTTAAGGACTGGTGCCCGGAATTGTACTGCATATTCAAGGTGAGGTGAATCAATACCTCTTTCTATGTATGCCAAAACCTTATTGGCCCTCGCAGCTGCTTGCTGGCATTGCACACTGTTCTCAAGTCTGTTGTCAACCGTTATTTCTAAATCCTTCTCTTTGGTAGTTTCCCCCAAGGATATTCCATTTAAAGAATACCATAATGCATAACTTTGCATTTCTCTATATTGAGCCTCATCTGCCACTTGCACGCCCAGTCTCCAACTCTGTCTAATGAAGAAACATCACGATTAGTCTGAATTACCCGGCCTAATTTTGTGTCATCAGCAAAAACTGTGACATGGCTCTCAATGCAGCTTGGGAGATCATTCATAAATAAATTAAAAAGAAGAGGACCGAGGACAGACTCCTGAGGCACTCCACTTAATACCTGCATACAGGCTGAGAAACATCCATTCACAACAACCCTCTGCATTCTATCTTTTAGCCAATTTCTGATCCACATAGAGACATTTGCCCCTAAGCCTATATCTGTTAATTTAGTGGTGCTTGGAACCTTAAGTCGAGGTTGGGCATCCGGGTATGTCGCCTCACAAAATTGGTGTGTGGTATGGTACCTGGATAACTTGGCAAGCTAGGTTGGTTTTGATGAAGTAATTGTCTCTGTTAATGCATCTATGTGTATTATTTCAAGTTTTAAGGGACAATGACTGTTAAATAAAACAGCTGAGCTGAGCATGGCCCGTGGGTCGAAGCTACATCTGTCATGCTTTGGAACATTTTTATCCAATCAGACTAAACTGCACTTTGCACATTGTGTGGTGCCACCCCATGGAAACTTCCATTTGCACCTGCACTTTATTGGACTTTTTCTAATCTTTGTTATGCTGTTTTTTGTTCCACTTTAATTGATTACTTCCAAATAGAACAGTGTGAACTATGGATTTACATCATACTACCTGCATATAATGAATTAATGTGGCATGCCTGATTAAAGATCAGTTTATTCCTTTATACTTCGATCATGTAGTACATCAATTTTCAAAATGAGAGAGAAATTAAAATATTTATAATACATTTGTAATGTATATATTTATTCTAGACATCATTTTGGTGGTTCTTTTTCACAGCTGACTCTTAGATAGTGAGCAGCTCATATATATATTTTGTGCATATAAAATGGGCTGCCTGTGCCAATCACCATAAGATAATATGAAGAGAGTAGGCACTTCTTAGTTGTCATCCTTCCGCGTCGAGTAGCATATTTAGTCATCCGTCCACATGGCATAACATCTGAAAGGAAGCATCCCTCTCATTGGTCGACTCTTGATCACAACCCCGTTTGTGGATTGGTTGTTTTTTTCCTAATACCAAAGTTGAATGATACCTTCAAAAGGGGTCTCGATATTTTTTATCTGTTTGTAAATGCTGTGACAAACCCTATACCGTGAGGGCCATAAATGTCACTTTTAAGGGTCTTAAGCACAGTCCTCTAGGGCAATCAGAGTCAGGAACAGCAGCTTTGAAGAAAATAGTGCTTTATTTTTAAATCACTCAACCCCCAAAACCCAAATCATAAAATGAAAACCTAGCTCCCAATTGGAGCCCTCTCTAACTAAACTACGCTGGTGCAGACTGACCAGCCTAATCACCACTACCTCAACCTCCCAGCCAGACCCAGCTACGCCAGGCTCTGGAAAACCTCCCCCAGACAGCACACAATGTCCAGGCAGGTATTGCCTCACTTGGCTCAGGGATTGTCTTCTTCAGGGCCTCTCCTTGCCCTGGGAGCACAGGGAACTTCCTCTTCCCCCAACAGTCTCCCTGAGTATCTGGCTCCAGGGGTTTTTAATGTCCAGCACCTGTGCCTGATGCCAGCCTCATAGAAATCCCGGACCGGATCCTGTGGACTTCTTGCCTCCTGGAAAACCCGGCATGGATTTTCCACAAAATGGGGAAATGGAGCATTGGCCCACCCTGCTCTCCAATTGCTCCACCCCAGGGACCCATATGTATGATCTGGATAGCAGCTGTACCCAAATACCACACTAAGCATCTCCCTGGAGTTTACACTGTCACATATCCTCCCCACCAGCTCAGAACCACGGGGCTGAGCGACCATGGGACTAAGCAGCTCTGCTGATGACGTCCCTCTTAGGTGGGCATCGGGAGGCTTTCCTTTCCACATACCATAAATATGTACCGGTATCGGAGACTTTCTCCTTGCATCAATCTTCCCTTCTGGGTTTCCGCAACCATCAGTGAATAGGAAACACGTGTCACAGCCACATCTCTTCTCTGCACACATGAATGATACTGGAGCTTGCTCATCACAAACTTCTACCGTGTGTGGTCTACACGATACATTCGGATGCACCCCATGTTCTAGCCGTTTTCCAGTAGCTTTTTCACCATTACTCCATTTAATGCCAAGCCCATGTTTATGGCCATAATGGTTATTTTCCATGCCATTCTTCATCACAGTCTTTTCCTCCGGACAGCTTCTTTTGTACGGTATCTGCTCACTTGCTGCTTGTACAACTTGTAACGTTTTAGATACTGTGTCCATTTCCTCTTGGACCTTAACCTGTTTCTGTAGAGCTAGCTTGGCCTCCCTCTCTTCAACTAGCTGTATACCCAGTTCATCTAACTGGAGTTGTAGTAGTCCATGTTTTTCTACTGCAGTAACCCTTTGTTCCTCAAGGGTTGCTTTCACCTCTCTCAGCTCTAAGGTTGATATTTCCAGTTGATGACTGAGGGATTTATTCTCTTTCTGTAGTTCAAGTCCAACTTCTTTAAGCTTTTCATTGAACATGAGGGCATTCTCCAGACTCTCTGCCAATTTGTCTCTCTCGGTCTGGATATCAGCAAGCTGCCTCATTAATGTTTGCCTGTCACGTTCTGTGTTACTCAGTATTGCTTCCAGGTTACGTTGGATCATATCACTCTCCCTTAAAGCTTGATCTCTGCTGTGAATAGCCAATCCTAAGTCCTCCTCTTTTAGAAGCATAGCTGCCTCCATTTGCTTTAGCTGAGCTTCTGTGTCCTGTAGCTGATCCTTGCACGATTCCAGTTCCGCCTTTTTCTGGAAATACTTGTCTTTTAGTGCTGAATTAGCCTTAAGAAGTTCAGCATTCTCTTTATTGGCTTTAAACAAGACTTGGATTTCATCTTGTAGTTGTTTTATAGTCTCCTGTAGCTTTACCTTTTCCAGACGCTCAACTGCAAGTGTTAAATTCACACTGCTATTCTCAGAAAGGAGCTCGAATACACGCTCTGCATCCTCTTTACCTTTCTGGGACACCTCCGCGAGACGTTTTTCAACCACCAGCTTTTGTTTCTGCAACTGTTGCATCTCTTGCAGTTTTGTTGACAGGTCAACACAATGCTTTTCTCTAGAAGCAGCCATTTCATTTTGCAAAGTGAGGTTCTCTCCCTCAAGCTGGCCAATAGTTCGGTGCAATTCCTCCTGTAATTGCGCTGCTTGGTTTTTAACCTTTATTAATTCATGTTCTTTTAGCATACACTCATCAGTCAGGTTTTTGTTCTTGCAGAGCTGTTTCCCAACATACTCTGACTGCTCAATCACATACTGATTCAACTCATCTCTGGGCATAGCTTCCACTTTCCTGAGCTTGGTAGTCCATGCCACATTGTTATATTCACCACGACTCAGTTTGTCATAGCAGACATTGAACTCTGTCAGTCTCTTAATTTCATAGTCTCTCTGTTTGATAGCATCTAGTTTATCGGTTACTTCTTTCAGCTGCAAGTTCAAATCAGAGACTTCACCCTGGTGCAGCCACTTTAAGGATTCAATTTCCTCCTTTAACTCCTGAGCCTCAACACAGGACCCTGCACACTTCATGTATGCCTTTTGTGCCAGTTTCAGTGGTTCCACATATCCACTGCAGGTTGGCTGGCGAGTGAAACATGGAAAGGACATTTTATTTCCGCTTTGCTGTCCTTTTCCCATCTTGCAATACACAAATCCCAGAGATTGTACTCCAGGTCGTTAATCGCTCCCTCTGCAGTATGCAATCAAGTAATTACCAGCAGGCCATAGAGACAGAAATGCTTTTCTTTTGCAGGTTTCACAGATACATAATACTTTGATCCCGCAAGTAGAAACTTCACATCCGGATCATCCTCCATAAGCATATGTATTTCAGCCAGCAATACACAAGGGCACGTACCATGCAACAGTCTTTGCAGAGTTTCCACTCAATCCTCTGGGTTAAGCTGTAATAACTTCTGGCACATCCACTGCAGCTTGGTAGCTTCCGGCCGCACAACACTTGGGGTTCCTGGATCCAGTGTAGCACTCGTCACCAGCATCCACTCAGTTGTTCACTTGGTTCCTGCTTTCTGCCCACAGACCATAGCAGTGCTTTACCTGCATTCTCCACCATATGTGACAAACCCTATAGCATGAGGGCCATACATGTCACTTTTAAGGGTCTTAAGCACAGTCCTCTAGGGCAATCAGAGTCAGGAACACCAGTGTTTAATAAAACAGCGCTTTATTTTAACCACTTAAACCCCAAAACCAAATCATAAAACAAAAACCTAGCTCCCAATTGGAGCCCTCTCTAACTAAACTACACTGGTGCAGACTGACCAGCCTAATCACCACTACCTCAACCTCCCAGCCAGACCCAGCTACGCCAGGCTCTGGAAAACCTCCCCCAGACAGCACACAAAATGTCCAGGCAGGTATTGCCTCACTTGGCTCAGGGATGATCTTGTTCAGGGCCTCTCCTTGCCCTGGGAGCACAGGGAACTTCCTCTTCCCCCAACAGTCTCTCTGAGTATCAGGCTCCAGGGGTTTTTAATGTCCAGCACCTGTGCCTGATGCCAGCCTCATAGAAATCCCGGACCGGATCCTGTGGACTTCTTGCCTCATGGAAAACCCGGCATGGAGTTTCCACAAAATGGGGAAATGGAGCATTGGCCCACCCTGCTCTCCAATTGCTCCACCCCAGGGACCCATATGTATGATCTGGATAGCAGCTGTACCCAAATACCACACTAAGCATCTCCCTGGGGTTTACACTGTCACAATATATATAATATATATTGTTTGATTGTTAACAGCACACACAAATTCCAGCATGTACTGGTTGCCTGGGAATGATAGGAGTGTGATTGCTGTTAGCAATCATATGTATATTGATAGTTATTGTATTTTTTGTCCAATTTCGGTGTGTTACTTACTCTTAATAAAAGTGTGGTGTTATCACACCAAAATTGGACAATAAAATACAATAACAATATTAATATATATAATTGCTAACAGCAATCACACTCCTATCATGCGCAGGCAACCAGTAAATGCTGGAACCTGGGCATGATAGGACTGTGATTGCTGTTAGAAATCACACTCCTGTCATTCCAAGTCAGCCAATACATGCTGAAACCTGGCTAGCTGCCAGCAGTATGGGGTCACTTAGACTCACTGTGCCATGCCCTCCACTTACACATCCATGCTATCACACATACACTCATTCATATACTCATTCATTCACCGATTCATTCCCTCAATCACGCATACAACCCCACCCTCTTAGCTGCACTGCAGATCTCTCACTTGCAGACTTACACAGGGGCTGCTGTTTCCCACTGCTCGCGAGCAACAGCGAAAGCAGGAAGGGAGCGATTTATTTAGTGCATTTAGTGCAATCTAGCGATGCCACTGTAGAGAAGAAATATAAGACACAGTGTTAGAAGAGCACAGATAAAGCTGAATTGGCCATTTTGAGTGAGTTAAAGGAAATGCGTTCACGCATGACCTTGTTAAAGGATCTTAGTGCAGAGGTTTTTCAAATCAAAGAGTCAGTTAAGCAACCTCAGTTCATGTCTGCTCAGTCTTCTACCAAAGTTTGAGAAGAAACCACAAAAGATGAGAGATGGTTCAACAGCAACAATGGCTCCCACCATGTTTAACTCGTGTAAGGAAATGCCTGGGATGTCAACAAAATAGGTTGGATGTGTATAACTAATAAGTCACTTACCGGCGAATAAATACAAGAAGCACAGAGAGATGATCCTCATATTGGACCAGTAATACAAAGTAACAGAGTTGACGGACACAAAGCCTATTGGGCACCAGCTGAGAACATGTAGTGCACAGAGTAAATGCTTACTGCGCAACTGAGATAAGCTTTTTCTGGAGGAGGATGGTATACTCTGTAGGTAGAGATGGGACACCAAGGTCTACAAGGTCTACTATCGGACATTGTCATTGATTAGGGACAGATTCTTTTGGCCACATATGCAACATGAACTTGAACATTATGTAACGAAAAGAGCACCACTCACAAACATTTATTTCCATCGACTTCTTTCAACTGGATAAATGTAAAGGATGGTACAAATAAATTTTGGTCATAGTTGATCACTTTAGGAGATTTGCACAGGTTTATGACACCACATCAAAATCTGGTAAAACAGTCGCTGATTGTTTAATAACTATGCACTGAAATTTGGATTCCCACAAAGGATTCATCACGATCAAGGAGCAGAGATGGAAAATCAACTACTCGCCCAGTTAAAAAAATGTTGCAGAATTACTAGATTGACGTACCACCCCCAAGGAAACGGACCCCCAAGGAAGTCAAAATTTCAACAGAACTTTACTCCAGATGTTAAAGACTTTGACTGAGCAACAGAAAACTAATTAGAAAGAGTTGTTTACTGGGAAGAGAGTATACATACTATAGTATGTCAAGTTGGTGAAGATGGCCCAATTTATGTAGGGAAACCAGCACAAGGGAGAGGAAGATCCAGAGTTCTGCTACACAATCTTTTGTTGCCTTGTGACTTCTTGCCATTGGAAGTTGAATTCAGGACAGAGTTAAGATCAAAGAATAAAGTGAGCAAACAAACAACGGAGGACAAAAGTGATTCAAATCTAGAAGAAGAAGAACAGGATGAAACCTATGGTTATCATGGTTATCCAACCCCAACAACCTGTGGAAGAAAACAGTGAGTTTGGACATACAATGTCCATCCCTGTAAACAACGAAAATAAACCAGATCAAAAGATAATCACTAATGAACATGAGCTTAAAATACGCATGGGAAATGGAGAGTATCGTCAGAACGATACACCCCTAAAGGAAGAGCATCAAACCGAGGATGAACAGCCCACAGAAGGACCTGATGGTATAGTAGGTGTATATGTAGTTTCAAATAAAAGTAACAGTAATTCTGAACAGAGTCATAGATGGCCTAGAAGAGAGAGAAGATTAACAACAATCTATACAGTTTAGGAGGTAGTAGAAGCATTATTAAACACTCATCTACAGACACCAGACAAGCCAGAAGGCTTGTTTTTCCCTCAGAAATCTCATGGTGCTGCCACAACCACAAGGGATTCTGGGTAGGCGCATGCAAATAAGGTCAACAATCACCTTTTGCCTCTATATCCACTTTATACATGGATTTAAATATATATAAAATAATGTCGGGATGACATTTATTTAGTAGGAGAGAGTGTGGTGGTAAAATGGGTATACAGTAATTTCAATGAGATTGTCAGTTGATTGTTACTGTCTATTAAAATTGTTTATGGAAGTTATGGGAAGGGGTCAAGCTGCTCAGATATAGCCTATATTTCTGTGGCAAAGCAGCAACAGTTGTTTGTCCCTTATTAAAAATAAAACTGTATTCCCTCATCAGGTGGATAAAACGCCCCAATAGGAAAGGGGAAACATAACTGAAATGTTATAGTATTAGTAGGAGTATTTTGTTTGTTGCAGTTGAGAAATATTTTATGCTTATGAATGTAATGGGATCCCACAAAATGGTGAATGCTAATGTAATTAATGCAGATTGTATTTAAAATGTTTTGTTATTTATGTTTTCTTTTATATATTGTGGCTGAATGACAGATCATACAGGGGCCCCAAGGTACTCAGAGATGGCTCCAGCCTGGCTGTCAAAGATAGCACAGATAGGAATTCCATTGTTTAACGAATTCCAATAATAAGATTGCTGCCAGGTGAATTAAAGGTTGGATTGTATACATGTATCTGTTTATCTATGTTAATGTAATTCTGTGGATATATATGAGGCTATGTTTTGCAACATTAAAATGTTAATTCTTGCTGTACTCAATTGAAGGTAGCTGTGTCTACTTATTGGGTACACATGGCAGGGTTCCAAGGTGTGCATGCTGACGGGTGCTGGAAGTGATTTCGGGGACAACAGGAGGATACATCTGAGTGATCTCTGGGAGTGACTACAGCTCTCTCTGTGAACATGTTACATTGGTGGCAGTGGTGGATCCTCCTTGCAAATGTCCCAGTGGAGTACCAGCGGGTATACCAGCAGCAAGTTAAAGATGGTTCCAGCACTACATAGAAAGTGATGGCAAATAAGAACCATTAGGCACAACCTCTGACTACTTTCCTTAGTACCTGCCCTTATCCTATATCTAGTTTGGCCTTATGCCCATCCTGATGTTACCATATCCCCCCTGCCCATCTAGCTTATGACTATGCCCTCCTTGTTGTGGTAGTATTTCTCCTTTCATAAACTCTCCTCCTTTATCTTGTTGATTCCCTTTAAGTATTTAAATGTTTCTATCATATCCCCCCTGTCACATCTTTCTTCCAGGCTATATATGTTAAGATCCTTTAAACTGTCCTGGTAAGGTTTATCCTGTAATCCATGAACCCATGATGCTTTAACTAAGGAGTGGTGTACCTTGTCCAAAACCAACGGTAGTTGTTTGACATAGAAATCTACTGCAGGAACAGGAGAATCATCGAACGAAGTGGGCAGAGATGGAGGATGATAGCCATAATAACAGAAATAAGGACTAACCCTTGATGATTCATGGAAGGTATTATTCCTGGCAAATTCCGCCCAAGGCAGGAGTTGGGCCCAATTATCCTGATGATCATTAATAAAGAAACGTAAAAATGTTTCCAGTGTCTGGTTGGTTCTTTCTGAGATACCATTAGTTTGGGGGTGGTAGGCAGAGGAGAAAGCTGGAGAGATACCTAAAGAAGCACAGAAGGTTTTCCAAAATAAGGCAGTAAATTGCACACCACGATCAGACACTATTTGAAGAGGAATGCCACGGACAACATTAGCGACAAATACAGGGACCAGCTCAGGAGCCGAGGGTAATTTAGGAAGGGGAACAAAGTGCGCCATCTTAGAAAACATATCAACCACCACCCATATGACAGTATTACCCTCCAAAGGAGGGAGATCCACAATAAAATCCATAGCCAAATGTGTCCAGGGTCGGAGGGGAACAGGCAAGGCTTGAAGCAAACCAGCGGGTCTCATATGAGATCCCATGGTAATAGCACAAATAGTACTGGAGACGATGAAATTGGTGCAATAAGCTCTAAGGTCGGGCCACCAAAATTCCCTACCTATGATCTGGTATTTCGAGCACTAGGATGACCTGCGGACAGAGATGAGTGTGCCCAAGACAGAACGTGCTTTCTGTCGGAAATAGGGCCAAACAAAGTACCCACGGGCCATTTACTATGAACAGGGGTCTTGGTCTGATATTTGAGGATGTGGGACACTAAAGGAGAGAATAAGCGAGTAGAGACTGTAGCAATAATCTGGGAAGAGGGAATAATGTGTTCAGGATCAGATTTAGCGTCTGTGTCAGATACAAACTGTCTGAACAATGCGTCGGCTTTCACATTTTTGGACCCAGGACGGTATGAAATAAAAAACTAAAATCTAGAAAGAAACAAAGACCATCTAGCTTGTCTGGGATTTAACCTTTTAGCATGGCTGAGATACTCTAAATTTTTGTGATCTGTTAGAATAGTAACAGGATTCCGTACCCCCTCTAGAAGATGCCCTCATTCCTGCAAGGCTAGAACAATACCTAACAGCTTGTGGTTCCCCATGTCATAATTCATCTAGGCGGACGAAATTTTTTTTAGAAAAATAGGCACATGGGTGAAGTTTATCATTAAAATTTCGCCTCTGAGAGAGTATAGCCCCACCCCAATCTCTGATGCATCAACCTCGACAACAAATGGTTTCGTGGCATCAGGGTGTCATAATACTGGAGCCATAGCAAAGGACCTTTTAAGGTGGGCAAAGGCCTGAAGAGCTTCTTCGGACCAATTCTTACAATCAGACCCCTTTTTAGTCATATTAGTAAGGGGAGCCACAATTTTAGAGAAATTATGAATACATTTTCTATAATAATTCGCGAAACCCAAAAACCTTTGAAGAGGCCGTAATGCGAGAGGTTGAGGCCATTCTGAAATAGCCGAAAGTTTCATAGGATCCATCTCGAATCCAGAGGCCAAAATGATGAAACCTAAAAAGGAGACACGTGGGACCTCGAACAGGCATTTCTCGAGTTTGGCATATAAACGATTCTGACGGAGACGTTGTAAAACAATACAGACATGATTACAATGTGACGGGAAATCAGGGGAATGGATCAGGATATCATCTAGGTAGACTATGACGAACTGAAAGGAGATATCTCGAAAAATGTCATTGACGAATTCCTGAAATACAGCGGGGGAATTACATAACCCAATGGGCATGACGGTATACTCGTAATGCCCCATTCTAGTATTGAAAGCAGACTTCCATTCATCCCCTTCACAGATACGAATTAAGTTGTAAGCTCCACGGAGATCTAACTTAGTAAAGATTGTAGAACCCCTTAACCGATCAAACAATTCGGGAATGAGAGGTAGAGGATATTTATTTTTTACAGTAATGTGGTTCAAGCCCCTATAATCAATATACGGTCACAACCCCCCATCTTTTTTCTCGACCAAAAAAAAATCCCGCTCCAGCAGGAGAAGTAGACTTACGAATGAACCCTCTTTTTAAATTATCCTTAATGTAATTTTCAAGAGCTTGGGATATGTATACCCTCTAGGAGGCAATGTACCGGGTAAGAGTTCAATAGGACAGTCGTAAGGCCTGTGGGGAGGCAGAGTCTCAGCTTGCTTTTTGTCAAACACATCCTTATATTCTTGGTACGCCCAGGGTATCGATGAAGCAGACACAGACAAGATAGCGGTGGTTTTAGAACAAAGTCTAGAAAGACATTGCTGAGGAAAAGCAGGACCCCAACCTACGATATCCCCGGTGATCCAGTTGATAGAGGGGTTGTGTAACCGGAGCCAAGGTAGGCCTAGCACAATAGGACAGGATGGTGATGAGATTACGTGGAGGGATATAGTCTCTTGATGAAATATCCCAACCGATAGTAATAGTGGAGAGGACTGCTGAGTGATGAACGAGGGCTGTAAAGGTCGACCGTCAATGGCAGAAATGGCAATCGGGGGTAGAACTTGGTAGAGAGGTATTTTATGAAGGATTTATCAATGAAGGAGCCTGCAGCCCAAGAATCTATCATAGCGGAAGAGGAGATCTTCCAACCATTCCACTCCAAAGAGACCAGAACAAGCAAGTTATTTTTGAATGTAGGAGCTGAAAGATGTTCCCCCAGGCAAGGCTCCTTTACTTGGACTGGGAGCGGGCGTTTCCCGCTTTATTGGTGCAGTATCTCACAAAATGACCCTTCTGACCACAATAAAAACTAAGTCCTTGAGACCTGCGACGCGCTTTCTCTACCAAAGATAATTTAGTAGCTCCTAATTGCATGGGTTCCTCAGGAGGCAGGGTTGCTGAAGATGGCTCTTGAGGGAAAAGGGAGCGATGTTGATGAAAGAAAGTGCGTTCATATCTTTTAGCCTTATGCCCCTGTCTTTCACGAATACGGTTGTCAATCTTCAGAGTCAAGGAAACAAATTCTTCAAGATCAGCAGGGTGATCTGTGGTAGATAGTTCATCTTTCAGGTGTTCAGATAACCCGTCATAAAAGGCTGCTATAAGGGCTTCATCTGACCAGTTGACTTCAGCTGCCAAGGTTTTAAATTCGATAGCATAATCCGCAACTGAACGAGAGCCCTGAATGGTGTGAAGCAAGGAAAGCGAGGCTGTGGCTGCTTTTCCAGGAACATCAAATGTCTTACGAAACGAAGGACGCACAATTATAAATCAGGTGAGAATCCTTCTCCCACAAAGGTGATGCCCAAGCTAAGGCCTTACAGGATAACAGCAAAATGAGACATCCTATTTTGGCCTTCTCTGACGGAAACAGGTGAGGTGCAAGTTCAAACTGGATAGAGCATTGGTTAAGGAAACCACGCCAGGATTCTGGCTCTCCACTGTAGGGAGTTGGAGCCGGGAGTTTAACAGGAGCAGGTGTAGGGGTAGATCCACACCCGGAGGAGACGGATCAGATACTGATGGAGGAGCGGAGGTGGACACAGTACTCCCAGCCCTCGGGTCTGATTTGGCAACCAACACTTGAATGGCCCTGGCCATTTCATCCAGGGTATCTTGCATATTCTTGAAAAGAACTTCATGGGAGTCCAACAGCTGTTCATGGGAGGATAACACCTTGCTTAACTCAGAAGGATCCATGACCCTGTTGTAATGTCCCGTCTGCTACACCTGAGACACTCACCGCAGAGGTTATTCTGCCCAGAGAACCGCTGAGGAGAGAGGGGCCCTCGACAGCGATAATCCAGGACTTAGATGATCCCAACAGTGAGGAGGTCTCTGAGTAGGCAGATTGTAGGTATGCACTGAGTTCTATGCAAGGTGAACAGCAATATGCAGAATACCAGCAGATCAGAACAGAAGGGGTTAAACACAGAAGAATGGTCAGGGTAGCCAGGTCCGTAACGAAGGAGGTAGTCTGACAAGCCGAGGTTCAGAACACGAGGAGGTAGTCAGCCAAGCCGGGTCGGTACACAGGAATCACGGGCAGAGGTACAGAATCGTAAGGCAAAACGTAGTCAGGAAATGCAAGGGTCAAAACACAGATCAATACGCAGCAAAACAAAGGAGCACTTGAATAGACCACAATAGGTAGCACAGACTGGCTTTTAAATCTTGCGCCACTCTCAGGCCCCTCCTCCAGCTGATGTCAAGGCCATGCCTCCCAGCCGTCTATCAATTTCCCGGGACAGCCCGGCAGCACTGCTGCGCCCCCAGAGGAGTGACGGACAACCGGAGGGGAGGTAAGTAACTCCCTGGGAACTCCTGAGCTGACGAGCAATCGTATGATTGCTCGCCGAGGAGTTCCCCAAACAGCCCTCCTTCTCCCGTACCGGCGGTCAAGGGATCGACCGCCGGCGGGAACAAAACGAGCATCTGTGCGCCGCGAGCCCGGGGTTACAGTATCGGGTCTCTGTGAACTGCGGACTGACCTCCGTCCGCTGGCGCCGGGACCCGCGGCAGAGACATTGGGTCTCCGTGAGCTGCGGACGGACCTCCGTCCGCCAGCGCCGGGACCCGCAGTGATGACATTGAGCAACAGTTCTCGGTAGCCCTGCTCCAGGATCCATTCTTGGTAAACCAAATAATCCAAATCAGCCCACAAGTCGGGCAGGTAGCAGGGCACATCTGCGAGAATCGGTTCCCTGAACTCGAAGGTGTGCATGCTGACTGGTGCTGGAAGTCAGCCACTGGCCTCTGCCTACCCCTTCTTGTGTCCCCCAAACTGGAGCCGAACAACCCCCACTAGCCAGCCATCATACCTCTGTCCCTGGATTTATTGTGCGAGACTGTTGACCCGGGAGGGGTGGATGGGACATTGGCCCAGATTCCTAAATTGCTAGGATGGATGCCCCAGCTGAAGTGCTGGCATTGAGGCAGAGCACTGCTGAACTCTGCCCACCCCTTGCCCTTGTTCCCAAGCCTGACTGCAGCAACCAAGGAGGGTCTGGTCGGGCAGCCCCAGGGTTGGTGGTGACCCTGGATTGCCCTCAGGGCAGAGTGGCACCGGCTTCCGTGTACTCCCCTCTGTGACCTCAGCTGCATTGGCTTTACCTCCACATTGTTGCCCAGAGGCTGTGATTTTTATGGATCCTGTAACCCCACCAGAAGTGTTGGCAGGTGAGCATCTCTTCCCAGCAGATGGAATATACAGGAAGGGGTGCATGTGACATCCCTCCCCTCGCAGTGGATCATACAAACATAGAACATGGGGACCTTTATACCACCCAGAGGTGCCACAGAGTTGGCCACATACTCCAATCGTGCCACATCCACTTTAGCAATTATACCTTGTAGTCCCTTTGTTGCCCAGGGTGTGGGAAATGGTTTTCCTATTAGTATCTCAAATGGAGATAACCCTAATTTCTGCCAGTACTGCTGATAAGCATTCTGGACACCTGTGAAAAATATTTTTGTATTATTTATTTGCATAGTGCCTGCGGCGGCGTCGGGCATTTTTTTTCCTGGAGGGGAAAGCTTCTGGACACTTAATATACTTCATAATACTGCAGAGCCAAACGTAGGAGTTGCATACCTAATCTTAATGCATTGTGTGGTGAAAAAAATAATCTCATATGCCGACCTATGCTGTGCAGTCATGTGTTGTGTGGTGAGATTGTTGAGGACCTGAATGACTTGGTGTGAGGTGTGTAGAGTCAGTTGGTGAGACAAAACAATTGTTTGTGAGACCTCAACCATCATAGCAGTAGCTGCAAGTACCCTCAATAAAGCAGGCAATCAGCCTGTAGTCCGAACCATGGGCCTGTGCCAGGACAGCAGATGCTGTTTCACCACTTTCTGTTCAGTAGAGATTAAATGGCTTGTGATAGTTTGGCAGACCCAGTGCTGGAGTAGAGTGCAGCTTTAAGTGCATTATAGGTTCAGGTAAATTCAGGAGCCCATTGTATTTTGTCAGGATCCTTCTGCAATGTTGCTGCTCGAAGAATGTGATCGTAGTAGGAACAGTCAGGTATCCGTTGTCTACAGTAGGTCCCCATACCGACAAAAAATTTGAGCATAGCTGGTTTGTTGTGTAGACCTGTACAATGCCACAGAAGATTGTTTCTGGTTTTGTTGATCTAGATTACATGATACTCAAGGACATTTATACGGTATCTTAAATGTACATGGTGTACTTGGAGATTCAGCTGTGATGTAGTTGGAAAGGGTTAACAAAAGGTTTTATTTCTCTTCTGGTAGATGTGAAACACTGGATTAGTGATAGTGATTAGGTTTAGCCATGTGATATTAGATTGTGGTGTTGTAAGCATGTAGTGGCTATTAAAATAAGGTGTCCAGATTTTTTAAATGGGGACATTTTTTAAAAAAATTGGCAAATAGTGAAAAAACATTTATAAGCATATTTTCTTCAAACTATATATGCAGAGTATTTTGTATGTGCTTATGAAGTGATTGTATGATATATATATTATTTTTCACATTTTGTACATTTCGTACAGAGTCTTAACTCGGCATCCATGTGTACTGGATAGTGGCAACTCTAGAAACAATATATAGGGGGGTGTAAATAACACAATACCTTAACTTTTCCACTAAATGATTTCAGGGCCTTGAAAGTTTTGTCCCCTGAAGTCACTACAAATTCAGGAGGGTGTTTTATCTCCGGATAAGTAAAAATTAAATAGCCCCTACTATGAGTTAAGTGCCAGGAAACAGATGACCAAACACACACACCAGGACAGTCTCTGCCACACCGTCACCCTAACGCACACACCAGGACAGGTTCTGCCACTCTTACACCCAAACACACCGACCAAGACAGGCTCGTCGACACTGACACCCAAACACACACACAAGGACAGGCTCTGCCACACTGACGCCCAAACACACCAGACAGGCCTCTTACCTCAACACCCACACACACACCAGGACAGCTCTGCCAACTCCAAATATAGGACAGGCTCTGCCACACTTGATGCCCAAACACACCAGGACCAATCTTCTGCCACCGAGACTCCACACACCAGCTACAGTAACCAAGACAGCTCGCCGTGCTGCTAAGATCTCATCTCGAGCACCCTTATATACACCAGGACAGGCTCTGCCCACGCGCGAGAGCGATACTCTCGTCACAACACTCCACACACCAGGAGCGAGCACACTACTACTTCGGTGCACTATCCCAACGTATCCCAGACACTACACACCTTGGCGACTCTATCTATCACTGTTAGGGCGACTCCATTCCCACACTAATTACTACTTGTTGCCAAGGCTTTAGACATTAATGGACTGTGTGTTGAAGTTATTTAGAAGGAAAGGGGACAGCAAAATTTACAGGTTATACAGGCTGTACACTCACAATGCTGCATTGTAGCAGAGTGTCATTTCTTCAGTGTTGTCACATGAAAAGATTTAATAAAATATTTACAAAAATGTGAGGGGTGTACTCACTTTTGTGAAATACTGTATATACATCCCACCTCCCTCCCACCACCGCTTACCTCTCACAGATCTTGCAGCTTGCTATCCGGCTGCTCACACACACTCTGCCAGCAGATTCTGTATCACCACAGGGTCACGTGATGTAACCACGGGGTCACGTGATATAACAGCAGAACTTCTCGGCTCTGGCTACCTGGAGCCTCCCCTTGCGGGACGTGGCCAGGACTGCACACTGAAACACCCTCATTTCAAGGAAAAAATGGGCGGGGAGCGGTCAAGACCCCGCTCCCACGACCCGGAGGATTTGCCAGCACTCACCCGGCAATCTCCTGGTCAAACCCAGAGAGTTCCCAGGTATGGTACATTCCCGATACGTTCCTGTCTCCCTGTGCCAGATCAAAATAATTTAGAAAGGGCCCTTTCAACCTTGATCGGTGCGGTATATACTTGGTATGTGTTAATATATATATATTATCAGAATGAATAGGAAGATAACAGGACTTATGCAAAGAACTTGTCGCTCTTTCAACCCTTTCCCCCACTCCCATTATGGGAGGCACAATACTAATACAAAGTTACTTTAAGCTTCCTTATTGGCTAAATAGATATTGTTATGTAGGACTTTCTAGAAAATAAAGTCAGTCTGTCTACAGAGATGATAACGTAAAAAGTGTTATAGTAACATAGTAACATAGGTCATAAGGTTGAAAAAAGACCAAAGTCCATCAAGTTCAACCTATATACATATTGTGTCCCTACTGTGTTGATCCAGAGGAAGGCAAAAAACCCTTATGAAGCAGATGCCAATTGCCCCATACCAGGGGGAAAATTCCTTCCCGACTCCAAATATAGCGATCAGAATAAATCCCTGGATCAACGTTCTGTCCCTATCAATCTAATATCCATAACTTGTAATATTATTGCTTTCAAGAAACACGTCCAGGCTCCTTTTGAACGCTTTTATTGAGTTTACCATTACCACTTCCTCTGGCAGAGAGTTCCGTAGTCTCATCGCTCTTACTGTAAAGAACCCCCATCTGTGCTAGTGTAGAAACCTTCTTTCCTCCAGCCGTAGAGGATGTCCCCTTGTTATAGATACAGTCCTGGGAATAAATAGGTCCTGGGCGTAATCTCTGTACTGCCCCTTATATATTTATACATAGTTATTAAGCCCCCCCTAAGGCATCTTTTTTCCAAACTAAATAACCCTAATTCTAGTAATCTTTCTGGGTACTGTAATCCTCCCATTCCCCTTATTACTCTTTTGATGCACCCCATGATTTTATTTGCCTTAGCAGCAGCTGCCTGACACTGGTCGCTACAGGTAAATTTACTGTTAACTAAGACTTCTAAGTCCTTTTCCATGTCAGTCGTACCCAGTGTTTTCCCATTTAATACATATTCCCAGCCTGGATTTTTCTTCCCCATGTGCATAACCTTACATTTATCTGTGTTGAACCTCATCTGTTATGGTTGAATGGTCAAGCTCCTAGGTGTACCACCTAACAGTCTGGTTGGGGAGATGAGACCTCTCCATTGTTACTAAACCATTTATACCACTGAGACTGTCGCACATCTTTTGCATGTGGTCTGGTAGGTGTGCTTCCATAAGTGGTGGAGAACTGGGATATAATGTCATACCTCACCACTCAGCAGAGATAACAGAAGCATGGTGGTGGGGGCAGCTAAGATGATACTCTGAGTCAGGATTAGGGTGTCCCCCATCCTAAATACAGCTCTACTTTCAGTATGACAGTTTTTACTCCTCAAAGGTCAAACTGTTTCTGTAGAAGAGTGTCAACAGAACCCTCCCCCCCTATGGGGAGAGAGGCTGGTATTTCCTGAATGCTGTACTCATCTTTTACTGAGCGCTACAGTTTTGAAGTATTTGTCTCTCAATGTTCCTTTATTGGAGTGATAATAGCCCCCAAAAAGTCATACTTAATGGTTAAGTGTGATCTTTAATATTTTGATGCTTTGTAATAGTTGCCCTTTAAGGGTCCTGGAAGATAAGTAGTTTACATTTTAATCTGGATGGTATGGGGATCAAGAATGAAGATTATAAAAGAAACTATTTTGTTAAATTCTATGCTGTCATCATATTTTAAGATTATCAATTGCTGTCTTTTTGCGCTTAAAAATTACAGTAAAATATGACTGATTAGTCCAGTAGGTGGCAGAGACTGACACAATCAAAGACAGTGTTTCATTTAGCTCTCTGAGCTATTTTTACCAGATATGAGCTAGAAAGGGGTTTAGGGTTCAGAGGTGAAGTGACATTGCATTGTTAAAGCTGAAAAGGGAGAATGTGCTGTTGCGTTTAGGTGCAGGATTGTTTATCCTAATTGGATTTCTGTAGCAAATCGGGTTTCTTTGAAAACAGCCAAAGGCTTTTCATAATTGTATTGACAAGAAAATGAATATGATAAATGGTGTTCATTCAGTTGCGACAAGATTTATCATTCTCCTCTGGGCATGGCATAAAAAGGGAATATTTATAATAATGGCTAAAAAAATATTTGAATGATAGTACTTCATGTTCCAGAAAGCTTTATTAAATCCCTTCAAAGTAATTTTGAATGTAAACGCTTACATTTTTCTGCTTATTACAACATAGGTGATACGTAAAAAACAAGTGTTTTTTTTCTGATAAAATTCTCCTATTATGCCATTCTGTCAGCAGTAATTACAGTTCCAGTTTACTGTTGTATATTGGTAAGATTATTGTTTGTTTAATTTGCTTAAATAGATTGGCAATGTAGGGTTTACATATACATATCACAATAAGTGCAAACTTCTAAGAATAAAATAAAAATAAAGCACTTACTTAAACAACAATAGGTGCTAATAGACGCAATATTTTGAGTGGAGTAAAGCCGTACACAGAAGAGAGTCTTCACAACTGCTCACAAAAACATACTGAAAATACAAAAGAAAGTGGCGCAATCATCTATGTGGAGAATATAAAATATTTAAAAAAATAAATTAAAAGTTGCTCAGGAGATCTTTCCTTAATAGGCACCTCTATGCAGGAAATTTTTAATCGAACAGGGTACTTAAATATATAGGAAGACAGACAGCAATATATAGCGTATAGCAGCACTTTGATATATATAAAATATATAACATCCGGGGGCGTGGTTTGCATGGCGGCCTGATCGGACGTGCTTTGCTAGTGCTCCGCGACCTGCCAGCTCCATCGCATTCCATCCGCACGAATTAGTGGGTTTTTCCACATATTTAACCTCCCTCACGCTTCGTTTGTCTATGTCGACTCACCGTATGAGGAAATCGACCAAGATGCCGCATTTCTTTGAGCCCAAATCGCGAAAGAAACATCCCGCGCGAGAATCGGGCCTAGCACACGAGCAGGATGAGGACTCAGACGCCTCTCTGAGCCGCGTTACGGCATCGCAATCGGGACCTCCGTCTCCTACATTACCATCCCAGGAGGAACTAGCCGACCCTCCACAGCAACTTACCTCACACACGATGAAAGTCTTACTTCGTGAGATGAGGGACCAACTTCGCCAGGACTTTCAGGAAATTGCTTCTTCACTACGGCGGGACTTAGATGGCCTGGGAGACCGGACGGACAGCCTGGAACGACGTATGGAGGAATTTGCGGACGCGCATAATGCTCTTGCGGATGGCCAGATGTCCACGCAGAACGAGCTTGCACTTCTTCGCACCAAAATTATGGATCTGGAAGACAGATCACGTCGTAATAACATCCGTCTTCGGGGCATTCCGGAGACCGTCGATCAGCAAGACCTTCCTGAATATGTTACGGCCCTTTTCGCCGCTCTCCTTGGAGACACCTTACCTGCGGACATTCGACTGGACCGTTTACATCGAGTTTCCCGGCCGAAGAATCTTCCTGGCTCCCCTCCTCGTGATGTCCTGACAAGGGTCCACTTCTTCGACGTCAAACACAAGATCATGCAGGCGGCACGCAACCAACCTGCCTTACCTGCTAGGTTCCAGGATGTGCAACTTCTGACGGACCTTTCCCAGCTCACACTTCAACTTCGCCGGGCTTTCGCCCCTGTGACGAGCATTCTCCGATCACACCAAATCCGCTACAGATGGGGGTACCCGGTACGTCTGCTCGTGTCCCGGAACGGCTCCACTGTCGTCCTTGAGTCGCCGGAGGATGGCCTGGCCCGCGTGAAGTCCTGGGGCCTAGATGCGTCCTCCGCACCTGGTCCTCCAGCTCGTGCCTCTACCCAAGTGAAGGCCCCTTCCACTCCGAAGAAGCTGAAGCGGGACTGGTCAACTAAACCCTGACTGGCTGGCGTTCTCCGAAGGGTAACCTTTAGTTGCTTGGCTCCTTGTTTTTTCTCGCCATGTTAGGCTACCTGGACTGCCTCATACTGCACGATATTTCTATATTTTCATTTGTTTTTTGGTTTCTTTTATTACACGGTTTAGTTTAATGCACCACCTACATACACATACCCACTGATCCATTTGGCTGGTCTGCCGTCGTGGGCCTTATCTCCCTCACTAGTATAGTGCCCCCTCGGTGCTATTTATACCGTTAGCACGGCTCTCTACCTTCTATTGTTCTCGGTCATGAACCGATTTTTGTTTTTGTTCCATTGGTTGTTTTTGTTTTTTTACTTTATCGCTACTCTGCAAATTGTCTCTATGACGTGTCCGCAGTTATGTACTTTAATGCACTGGAATATTGCGTTCTCTGGGTGGTGGGGTGTCTCTCCCCCGGATCCGGCTTTTCCCTTTAGTTTATTTTCTTTTCCTGTGACTCCGGTTGCATGTATTGACTTCCCCCTCTACCTGGCCCCATGGCTGACATAAAAATTCTCTCTATAAACGCCAAAGGCCTTAATACGCCGCAGAAACGTGCCCTGCTTTGGAATGATGCAAAGTCTCTCCAAGCTAGCATTCTTTGTGTTCAAGAAACACATCTAAAAAAGTCTCCAAGGCCTCTATTGTACTCCCCCACTACACCACACAGTTTCACTCGATGGCGTCGTCCAAAACAGCCGGAGTCTCTATTTTATTTTCTAACCGCCTTGCTTTTTCTCTGATACGCAAGCATGTGGATCCGCGGGGTAGATACCTTATATTGGTCTGTGAACTTAATGCCATTGTTTACACTTTAGCCTCTTTCTACGCCCCCAACACATCACAGCTTAGTTTTTTTCGCATGTTTTTGGGCAAGTTAGACACATGTAAACAAGGTCGAGTGGTCCTTTGCGGAGACCTTAATACTGCCCTTTCCCCGACACTAGACTGCACCCTACGGAGTAACACTACTCACGACAAACAAAAACTTAAACTTGGTTCTGACATGTCCTTTTTAATTCATTCTCACCAACTCTTTGATGCGTGGCGGGTCCTGCACCCTTCAGACAGGGATTACACTTTTTTTTCGGCCCCACATAATGTTTATTCTCGTATTGATCATATCCTCTTGGACAAACACACGCTGCAGTCGGTATCGTCCTGTACTATAGGGACCATTTCCTGGTCCGACCATGCCCCTGTCCTGCTCGCCCTCAACATTGGTCCCCCTTTCATAGGACGCGGCACCTGGCGCCTAAATGATTCCCTCCTTCATAATGACAATCACAGGTCGCAGATCCACTCGCACTTGACGCATTATTTTCAAGATAATGCCCTCCCTGACACTCCTATCGAGACTTTATGGAATGCTCACAAAGCAGTTTTGCGAGGCAGGCTTATTAGCCTGGCCTCCTATGTTAAGAAACAACGATCTGACTCGAAACTACTCTTACTGAGACGACTATATGACCTGAATATGCTAAATAAATCCCACGCGACTGATTCCCTCGCGCGCGACATTGCACGTATCAAACTACAACTATCGGAACTTAATGCTCAGACCACAGCCCACATGCTCCTTCGCATTAAGCAGAAATTCTATGCTAAGGGCAACAAGGCCGACACTCTGTTGGCCCGTAAACTTCGCCATGCATCGGCTATTTCTAGACCGCATTACATTACCGCACCTTCTGGTCTGCGTGTTAGCAATCCCTCTCAAATGACGGAAGTCTTTGCATCCTACTATGCCAAGCTATACAATTTACAGACCGACACATCTCTGCATCACCCTACTCACGCTGACATTGCCTCATACCTTGCCCCTATCCCCTTACCCTCTCTCGCACAGGATGGCTCTGCCTCTTTGGCGGCACCGATAGAATTGCGCGAGGTCGAGAGAGCTGTGGCTCAGCTTAAAACGAACTCAGCACCGGGTCCGGATGGTTACACTGCTACTTACTATCGTACCTTTCTGCCCATACTAGGCCCTCATTTGCTGTCCTTATTTCGTTCTTACATGGCTTCTGGCGTTGTTCCCTGTGAGAATTTGACAGCTCATATAGTTACTCTGCCAAAGCCCGGTAAACCCCTGGATACCTGTTCCAGTTATAGACCTATCTCCCTTCTTAACAACGACATAAAAATATACGCCAAAATCTTAGCTAACCGACTTTCACCCATTTTGCCATCGCTTCTCCACCCCGATCAAGTTGGCTTTGTCACGGGCAGGCAGCCCTCGGACAATACCCGTAAGTTCATTAATGTTCTGTGGGAAGACAACAGGAAGAAACTTCCGGGTTTGCTTTTATCCTATGATGCCGAAAAAGCATTTGATAGGCTCCATTGGAAGTTCCTCGAACTAACCATGTCTAAATTTAATTTCCCCCCCGAATTTATACAAGCGGCCATGGCTCTTTACTCTTCTCCCTCTGCCCGCATCTCCATGCTGGGTTTCCTGTCTTCCCCGTTTGCTATCTCTAATGGCACCCGTCAGGGATGTCCCTTATCCCCCTTACTCTATATTTTAGCTTTAGAACCCTTGGCAGCTTCCATCCGCTCTGATCCACTGATAGCGGGATTTTCCATACCTAATCATTCCCAATGTGTCCTTGGTCTCTTTGCAGACGATATCTTGGTCTCTCTTACTTCTCCTTCTCAATCTCTGCCCGCTCTGCAACGTCACCTGTCTCACTATTCTCATGTCTCCTATCATAAACTCAGGCAATGCGTTTCCATCTGGACCCGGTCGAGCGCACCCACCTTACCACTTCCTATGACTTTACGTGGCAACGTTCCCACATCTCTTACCTGGGGATCAAGCTACCCAAATGTCTCCATCGCTTAAATACCCTTAATATTTTGGCTACCTGGAAGAGTGTTAAGGCTGACATCCTTCGGTGGCAGAAGTACGAACTTTCGTGGTTGGGCCGTGTAAATGCCCTCAAAATGACAGCCCTCCCCAAACTCCTCTATGTTTTTCGTACTGTCCCTGTCTGCCCTCCGGCTAACCTATTGACTATGATACAATGGTCTTTCGTGTCATTCACCAAAGTGAGGACCACCTCCAGGGTGGCTGCTCGAACTCGAATAGTTCCCAGATTACGGGGAGGCTTGGGGCTCCCACACGTCCCCTCCTATTACTCAGCTTGTGCTCTCTCACATGTTTTCTCGTTCTATGCACGTACTAACTCCCCGACTTGGGTACACCAGGAGAATGCTATACTGTCTCCCTACACTTTAGACCAACTCCTTTGGGTGCGGGGCCCTTCGCGTCCCTCTTTGCCTGCTCTGCCACCTACGACTTCATTTACTTTTGCTGCTTGGGACGCTGCTTCCACACATCTTCCCTCCTTAACCAAACTTACCTTCCTCACGCCACTCCGCACTCTTGAACTGTTGATCCCTGGCCTTAGTCTGACCCACTGGCTTCGGCCCACCCTCCAGGTTTTGGGTGACCTTTATGGGGCCAATGCTCTGCACCCTTTTTCGCACCTTACATCTCATCATGACCTTCCAAACCACGATTTCTATAAATACCTCCAGATAAGACATCTTTTTAGCTCTTCGTCTTGTTCTCTAACCCTCCATACCCAGCCACTACGCCCTCTCCTCTCGCTGTGCATAGCCACTCCTCAATGTAAGGGTGCCATTTCGTCCTGGTATTCTCTTCTCATGAACCGATTTTACTCCCATAAGCTTCCCCATATGGTAGCGTGGGAGAAGGAATTACACCTAACGTTGCCCCTTGAATCCTGGCTTGAGGCGGAGGACATGATGAGGGGTGTTTCATATTGCACGAACCACCTCGAGCTTCAGAAAAAAATTAGCTGCAGGTGGTATCTTACCCCAGCCCGCCTCTCCCATGTCATTTCTGGCCATTCTAATCTTTGCTGGAGGGGTTGTGGCCTAGTGGGTTCTATGATTCATATGTGGTGGGGTTGCCCGTCAATACAGCCCCTGTGGAAACAAGTGTTCTCCCTCTTCCAGTTATTGTATCATATTGATTTGGACTTTCTTCCTGAACTTGCCCTTTTACATATGTTTGATGATCCCCCCCCCTCTCACGTACGGAAACTAGTTATTCATGTTTTCCTGGCTGTCAAGTTATGTATCGCCAAAAAATGGAAGGCATCGTCACCTCCTTCTCTTTTGGAAGTTCTTTCCACCCTGGAGAAACACAGGGTCATGGAGAAGATGTCGCATATGGCGAACCACACGCCTCACCTATATGACCGGGTATGGTCCCCCTGGGTGGGCAGCTCCCTTCGCTCCACACACTTTCCTTGACAGCCTCCCAACTTGGTGTATTTGTCGAACTCCTATTTTTGGTACTAGATAATTTGAGTTTTGTCTTACCTTCTTTACTACACCAACGAACGTATTACTACAGAGTGCGATACCTTTTGTTTCATTTAGTTATTTTCTTATTGTTCGGTTCACGTTTATGCCTTTCTTTCTGTAAAAACCGGACCGTTTATTGTGCCTCATTACGCTGAAGTATCATTATGCCTCTACTATGTGTTCTCTCTGACATGTCCAATGTGTCGGCGATTGTGCGGATCTACTTTGATCTGCTTTCGACCTTTGTGGTTTTGTATCTCTATGCTCTTTAAGTTTCGTTTTGATATGATGTACTCCGCTTGCTGTTTGCGTACATTCTTTACGTGATGTTGTATTCATATACACGGTCCTTAATAAACTTTTATTTACAAAAAAAAAAATAAAAAATATATAACATCCACTCTTACATTAAAAGAAATGAGTCCAGTATCCACAGTTGGCGTCCTGGGAGTGAAGTCTTTCACTGCGATGTAGCGACTCTTCCTCGTTCGGCTTGCTAACTCCTCCTCCGTAATGTGACGTGGCATAAGAACATGATGACGTCACGACACAACGCGTTTCGCTGCAATAGCTTCTTCATGGTACAAGCAAGCCGAACGAGGAAGTGTCGCGGTGAAAGACTTGACTCCCAGGAAGCCGACTGTGGATACTGGACTCCATTTCTTTTAATGTAAGAATCGATATTATTTAATTGTTATATATTAAAATGCTGCTATACTCAATATGTTGCTGTCTGTCTTCCTATATATTTATTTGAGTACCCTCTATGATCAAAAACATTACTTCCTGGATAGAGGTGCCTATTAAAGAAAGATCTCCTGAGCTACTATCCTCTGAGCAGGGATTGCTCAAAGATACTTGTGAATAGGTAGTTAAAGCACTTAACTAACCTAGAAATTGTAGTCCTGCACCATGTTCAAACATTTATTGCCACGGATTGACTGCATGAAGCATTTAATCAAGTGATTTTATTGAAACCAGCTCAGCATTGGCAGAAATCAGTAGGACCCAGGTACATCCACCTGCTGCCCAGATAAGCCTGGTCATTAGTGGTCTTAGTGGTAAAACAATCCGAGGTATGGGGCGGGACAAGGGCGCACACAAAGAATCCCAGCCCTGTCGAACATACTGACACAGCAATTTTATGATTCAATATTTCTTTTTATTAAATTGGTTTATCCAAGTGCATATAATAAGTTATAGTATACATCATTAAACATTAAAAATATAACAAAGAGAAAAGAAAGAAAAGAGGAAAAGAAAAGCAAGACAAAACATATGTATAAATACATAAAGTAAGAAGTATTGCTGATATACAGTTTCAGATGGAATATTTTACAACCTATATTAACATATTCATTTAATATCTAATTATATTCGATTCAACAAGCCCCATACAAGATAACATTTCAGAAGACATATAGGGCAAGAGGTATATATTGATATTAACTTTCAAGTGACATACTTTACAACCTAAATTGATATATTCATCCCTGATAATATAATTTCGCCAAGCCTCTTATTATTATGAGATAGTAGCATTTCAAAGATTATCAAGGGCCAGCTTATGGGTGAATGAGTAAGAGAAAAAAAACAAACATGTATCTCACCTTACTGTTTGAATAGGTAAGTACAGAACTTATTCAGTTAAAAAAAAAAAATAAGAAAAGATTAAATTTAGATGAAATTACCCTTCTCCTATAGTGGGTCGTATTTATCCAGCCTAAGCCTTTTTCCATTCGTAGATGAAATATTTGTTTTTTTAATTGATACCATAAAAATGGTTTGTTATTTTTCCAATATCTACCGATCAATAATTTGGATGCTGCCAAAGAGTGTATCATTAATAGTTTCCTTTCTATGGAAAGATTTATTGGGAAAATATGAAGAAGAGCTATTTTGCAATCTTGATATCATATTTTTTTTTTAAAGTTCGAATACCATATCCCATAAAGGACTAACCTCTTTACAGGACCACCAGATATGCATATACTCCCCTTTCTCTAAATTGCATCTCCATCATCTATCTGATACATTCGAAAACATTGATCTTAATTTTACCTGAATCCAATACCAATCCTATCTTTAGACCATCTAGCTATAATTCTCAAGGAATCTACTGCATCCAGTTTTTTAATAATTTCCTGAGTCATGGTCAGTATTTTAATTGTATTTTTCTTGTTAAATATGTTTCCACGTTTTATTTGAGTATCTTTATCAGCTTTGTAAAATGCTTTTGTTAAAAAGTTTTTTTTCCCTCAGATAGGAGAATATCTCTGAGGAAGGTAGTTTGATATTCTTTGAGTTCTTCAATTCCGGCATTCCTCCATTAATTCAGACATATATCAGGTATGTTAAGTTCTATAAATTCTAGTCCCGCAGTATCCAGTAATTTATCGGTAAGTCCGAGTTTTTTCTTAATCTTTATCCATTCATGGATAAAGCCATGCAGGGGACCTGGATCCTCCTGGATTATGGATTTATGAGTCCCTGGTGCTTAGTCCAGGCAACGTGTAGAGCTCTACGCGATTCGCGTAGAAAACTTCTGCTGCAGCCTGGAGGAGGTGCGGTTAGCAGCGGGGTTGTCTGCGTCCATCCTGCAGACCTTCCCCGGGCTGTCAGAGATCAGAGTTCTTTAATTACAAAATTATGTCCAGCATTGGCCTTTACCATTCCATTAGACTGGAATTGACACATGCTTGTTGATACATTTTCAATGCTAGGGTTGCCTGAGATTAGTTTCTAATTCTAAATTATATATATGAATTAGCATACATGCTTCGTATGCGCATATGACCCTAGGGAAACCCAGACCTCCCCTGTTCAGTTTTCGAGAAAGGGACTTAATTCCAATTCTCATCTTCTTTCCATTATTGATATACCTGTTAAAAGAAGATTAACCATGAGTAGGAATCCTTAAAGGGATGTGTCTAAATAGGTACATCCATTTTGGAAGTACGTAGGAGTTGATTATGTTTATTCTGCCTACCCAAGATAATTCTATATTTCTCCACTTTTTCAACAGACAATTGGTATCTTGGAGAAGGAGGAAATTTCTTTCCATCAACTTTTGCTGTTAGTTTTAAGCCCAAATAGTTAAAATCTTGAGATTTCCATTTATTTTTAAAATCACATTTTAATTTTTGTGTATTTGGTAGAGAAACATTTAGAAATAAAATTTCTGACTTTTCTATATTTAATTTATAATTGGAGATGTCTGAGTATTTATTTATAATTATCATTAGTTCCCTGATTGAAGTTACTGGGTCTTCAACTGTAAGAAGAACATTGTCTTCATACAGACATACCGTATTTGCTCGATTATAAGACAAGGTTTTTTTCAGAGCAATACTGAAAAATACTCCTCGTCTTATAATCGGGGTCGTCTTATAATCAGACCTCAAATAGGTCTGACTATGAGACTAAGATCCAGATCCGCCCGCAGCGATGCAGGGGACCTGGATCTTCCTGGATTATGCCCCCCCCCCCCCCCCAATTTATCAGTGCTTCGGAGTCCCTGGTGCTTAGTCCGGGCAACGTGTAGAGCTCTACAGCCGGGAGGAGGTGCGGTTAGCAGCGGGGTTGTCTGCATCCATCCTGCAGACCTTCCCCGGGTCAGCCGGGGAACTCTGACAGCCGGGGAAGGTCTACACGCTGCCTGGACTAAACACCGGTAAATTTGAAGGCGGGAGGGGGAGGGAGTGTTAAATGGGGGCATAAGGCATTTATGGAGGCAGAGTGCTCTATGAAATGCCTTTTAACCCCCTTAATTCCATTCTGCCCCCTGAAATGCCTTTTCACCCTTTATACGCTACTCTGCCTCCTGAGAGGGAGAGAGTGGACATCCATGTCGGGTTCAATTTCTAAGTCGAAACCAATCTGATTTAATATCTTGTCCAACAGTTCTACCTGTTGGATTTGAATATAAAGCTTGTATTAGGGGAACCCTCAATTCCGTATGCGCGTAGAGACTGAAACTGAAGTCCCAACTCACCCGATCAGATGCTTTCTCCGCATCCAATGCTAGCACGCAAGTCGGTCTTTTCTCAACATTAGCAAGCTCTATAATACATCTAATATTATTATATGCCAGTCTATTGGGTACAGGGGGTCAGGGAGAATTATAGATGTTTCAGTCAACTCACCAAAACCACGACAAAGATCTTCATATCTTCATTTATAAGGGAAATTGGTCTATAGTTTTTGTTTTGTTTAAGTATTGGTATAATGTTAGCTCTTAAAAGTTCTTTCAGAGCTTCTCCTTTTATCATAAGTTCATTAAAAAAGGGCAGTTAGGTATCCAGCAATATCACATTTTAGTTTTTTATAGAAGAATCCATTGAATCCATCAGGTCCAGGACTTTCACAAATAATAACGTTATGATCTGACCAAACTATATTTTTAATGATAATTATTCCCCACTATCAAGTCTATACACGCATACGAAGCATGTGATGCTGAGAAATTGGTGTATTCCTTAATCATTCTATTAAAGACTCTCCAAATGTCATATAATTAGTTTTAAAAAAAATAAATAAATTGGTGCTGTTCTTTCTATTCTCTTGCCGACGATTTCTCCTCTTCTTAACATGTTATCCATTTCTATGGCAGGAATAGAATTAAAATCGCCAGCCAGTATAAGTGTTCCTTTAATGTATTTTTCTGCTTTTTTAACCCCTTAATGACAATTGACAGTCCAGGCACGTCACCCGAAAACGAAGGGTTAACGACAATTGACGTGCCAGGACCGTCATGTTTTTAAACGGGTGCAGAAAGCGAGATCTACGTTCGCTTTCTGCACCCAAACGGTGTTGCTATAATGCCTTGACCCCGAGGCATTCAGCAACGCCACGATCGGCACTAGGGGCCATCTGTGGCCCCTCCCCGGGGCGTCAACATCTTTTGATACGCATATTTTAAACGCTTTTAAAACGGGCGTCCGCCGCCATACAATGTATGGTGGCGGACGCCCGTTTTAAAAGCGTTTAGGAGCTAATAAATGTAAAAAAACTATGAATATAGAAAAGGGGTTCCTTTCCACAACTCCAATAGAAATTTTGACTAATTATATAAAAGACTTGGATTTAACCAAATGGAGATACACAAACATAAAATATATATCAGACTTATATAATATAGAATCCTTTATATCTTGGCCCATGTTAAAAGAGAAAGGAGGTTTATTAAACTCAGAAATATTTAATTACATCAGAATAAAACATTATTTACAAACTGTAGAAATAATAACTTCCCCAAGATACGAAGAATTTCTCAATAAACATTACAAAACTAGATTAATCCATCGAGTAGCTATATTAAAGAGAAGAATTGAAAGATGATTTTACACTTAATACAGAGAAATGGGAAAAGGATATCGGAGAAATACTCCCTAAAGAAGAATGGTTACAAGCTTATACTGAAATTACGAGATACACACACTGTTTAGGGATGCATGAACTTTATTATAAAATTACTCATAGATGGTACAGAACGCCTGTTCAAATTTCTAAATATGACAAAAATTCCTCAAGACTTTGTTGGAGATGTGGGAAGGAAGATGGTACAATTTACCACATGTGGTGGGAATGTGAGGAGGTGAGATCAATTGTATCAACTCTTTTTAAGATAATTAATGAACTAGTAGGTTGTAAAATTAAACCATCTCCTCAAATATTCATTTTTCACATGGGTCTTACGAACTTTTACAAAATTCAGAGAAATCTGATAGTACAACTAATTTTAGCATGTAAACTTGTTATAGCGAGGACTGGAAAAAGAAAGGTAAAATAACATGGAACGAGATACATACTCAAATCCAATTTCAACATAAAATGGAACAAGGCTACTATGCGAATATAGCTAAAAGTAATATACATATTGATATTTGGAAACCATGGGTAACCCGCACACACGTAGAGTTAGAATTTGAGAACTAATTAGAAATGACCATAATAACTCAAGAGATACCTATACGCTATTATTTACCATTACTATACTAAGAGATATAAGGTAACCAGAGAAGTGAGTAATAATATAATAATGTAACAAAATCTAAATATTTATGGAAAAACCTGTTAAAGAGATTAAATTATGGGTAAAGACTCACCTCTCATGGTTAAATATACTTATATCATTTATATGACTTATTAATGAATGTATGTATAAGTTTATATATCGTCCTTTGTTCTTTGTTTATGTATGGTATTTATTATGTATTTATGTATGTTATTTGATACGTTTATAATAATAAAAAAAAAGCGTTTAGGAGGCGATCAACGATCACCCCCTAAACTTAAATGGTGTCGCTGGAATGCCTTGATCAGGAGGCTTTCAGCGACACCAAACACTTACCCCAGGAGCGGTCACAGCCGCCACTGCCGGTGATCTTCACCATCAGCAAGATGGCGACTGTCCTAGAAAAAAAAAAAAATAAAGATGAAAAAGTTCGCTAGATGGTCTCCAGACCCTCTAGAGAACCCTGGCTCTACTTGCAGGTTGAATACAGGTACTGCATTCAAACCATGCAAGTCAAGGGAGCTCAGCTTTCTAATCACAGTGTGATTAGTAAAAATAAATTATAAAATTAATAATTAGAAAAAAATTGTTAAAAAAGGCAAAAAAATAAAATATAGTCCTAAAATTAGCACATTAGCTTAAAACAATTCTCGCATTGGAAAGAGTAAAAATACTGGCATATTAAATGCCCATGAAGTGTCTACTTTTAAAAAATGTATGATTTGATGGGGTAAATTGAATTGGCCGGGCTCAACAATGTCCCAATTAACACGGGGGGGGAGGATGGCGACACATCTAATTTCCAATAAGAAAAATGCACACGTACCAAATGTGGCCTTTTAGTTCCCCCGAAAAATGACAAAGCCATGCATGTGGGGTATCATTGTACTCAGGAGATGTTGCTGAACACATATTGGGGTGTCGTGTGGCAGCGACATATACCAGGAGCTGTAAATTCATACATAAAGTAGGTGTGTGTGGGGAAAAATACAAACAAAAACAAATACTACTGCAAACTTGGAAAAAATGCTGGTGGTAAAATGTGTGCATGCAAACTATATGGTTTATTGGGCACACTGAAATGGCCCGTCTCAAAGATGTACCAAATAGGGCATGGGCAGTGGATGCCCAAATGCCAAAGTTCAACATTGAAAAATGCACATGCCCCAAATGTGGCTGCCGGGGGAGGATGACGTGATACGCACGGCTCCGCCCTGGATACGTGAAAGGGAGGGGGGAGTGCGGGCGAATTGACCGCAACTGACCACAACCGAGGCCGGGACCTACCCCCCCCGAGTTGGCGCGTGGGCTGCGGCCGTTATTGTGGTGCCGCTGCGCGTTAAGTGGCGGCCTCGTAGTCACTGGCGGCTGGCACCTCTGCCTGTGCTGCCGCCGACGCCCCAATCGCGTCGACCGTGTAGCTCAACCGTGCTGCTGCCGAGGTTCACAGCCAGCCGGGTCCCAGCCGACGTCGGCATAGACGCTCTGCCGCGGCTGAAGCTGTGGACGACGCTGTCGACACACCCGTGACTGCAGGTGTTGCCGGCGTATGATCGTGCCCTCTCGGGCCTTTTTTTGGACCGGAGACTTCATTGTCGCGGTGAGACATTGGAGGGGTGGATCCGGACGACTGCTGACCTCGGACAAAGACCCGAGAGAAAACAAGTGGACTTGGATGGACCCGGCTGGAGAAAACCGCTGATCGCCCACGTGGTAAATAATCTTTCAAGGCCGATTAAAGTTGCAAAATGCCGTCTGGTGCTGCAAGGATTATCTCTACATAATAATATGTATATAGAAAGATTTGGAAGAACAAGAAATGGTGAGAACTTAAAACGGCTTAATTTATTTTTTCTTTGTTTAAAAAAAAAAAATATATATATATATCTCACTTTGTACAACCATTATCACATAATAATCGGATTAATGACTCTTTTTATATATAAGACATTGAGTTAGAACAAAATTCCTGAAGAAGACAGGAGAAAAGGGGGCCTGAAGGATTCCCTATTTGATATAACTTAATGGTGTAATAGAAATACTGGAAGAATACTTTGAAAGACCCTAAGGATATCTTGAAAAGGTTAATTTTATCTACCATCTTAAATAGCCTACAAGAAATTTTGATATTAGAGTCATAATGCCTCCAAAAAAGGATAAGGAAAAGGATAAAAAATAAATCAATAAGTATTTTTTCTTCTCCCAAGTTGGCGACATCTCAGACGGATTTTAATAAACCACATCAGAGTATTTACAGAGATTTAACGCCGACTAGAAGTTTTGAAGCAATACAGATGGACCCTTCCTCTCGTTCTGTGCTTACATCACAGCAAGATATTTCACAGGAGTTTATAAAAGAAGTTATGGATCAATACTATAATAAAATTAAAAATGATCTAGAAGCTAATATGATACAGAAAATCAGAAATTCACCATATATCAGAAATAACTGCTAAACATGAGTCTATTATTATTGACCTCCAGGAAGAGAACAAGAGTCTACAATCCGTAAATACCATACTAGAGAACAAAGTTAAAGATTTGGAACTGAATATCACAAATTTACAAGATCGCTCCCGCAGAAAGAATCTCAGGCTGAGGGGTATACCAGAGAATATACAAAACCAGTCTTTGGATCAATTTGTGAAAGAGTTTTTTTCGTCTATCATTTCACCCCAGGATTTAGGTCTATACCCTTTTGAACGCATCTATAGAATAAGGAAAACTTTAAATACTATATATCCATCTGATGTCATCGTCCGTTTTTCTTTATACTACACCAAAAATGTAATAATGCAGGAACTGAAAAAATCTAAGATACAACTGGATCAGTATAAGAACATACAAGTTTTTCCAGATCTTTCTCAGTCAACGAGAATAGCAAGGAGATCCTTTCAAGAACTTACTCATATTTTAAGGTCCAAAAATGTGAACTACAGATGGGGATTTCCAACTGCACTCATTGTATCATATAGAGATAATATATACCAGTTTAAAGATAAAGCCTCAGCCAGAGATACAAGACGGCTCATAATAGGAAAACTTTAATTTTTTTTTTTTCTCCTCCTTTTTCACTAACGACAATACGGATATCTACAATGGACGATTATGCCCATATAGAACACGTGTCACATATACAGCACAAGACAATACTTGTACTTTTAATATCTCTAACTGAATTAATAAGTCACTTTAGACACTTTAGTTATCTTTATATTAATCACACATATATTTATAATGGACAATTCGGTCCATATAGAACACGAGACACATACACAGCACAAGATATATTCTTATTTTTAACTTATATACTTCTTCTTTTCTCTTCTCACTAATGATAATAAGGATGCTTACAATGGACAGCTATGTCCATTTAAAACATGAGACATACACACAACACAAGGCATTATTCTTACTCTTAACACTTCCAACTGAATTAATAAGACACTTTAGTTACTTTACATATTAACTACACATATTTCACTTTTATTATCTACTTATTTATTTACTTATCTATTTTTTTTTATTTTTTTTTTCTCCCTCACGATTTGCACTAACAACAATTAAGGGAAGAATTTATTTGAAGGTGTTTTCTATTTAATTAATTTAGACACTTTACTTATTTCAAGCACTATATATGCACATTTATTATACTTTATTATATATATTATATAATTTTATATTATTATTATTTTTTTTATTTTATTATTAACGGCTACTTAATTACTCCCTCCGACCGATTTCACTGATTCCTGTGGTGGCTACAGGAATATTAGGGTTAGCGTTATCAGTTAATATGCTGGGGGCAACCCTGATGGATTGTTTGAATGATTATGAATGATGACTACGGGGGAGACGATTTAGACAGGGCTTTTTTTTTTTCTTTCTTGTTTAATGAATATGTCCCTTAAGCTCCTTTCATTGAACATACAGGGTCTGAATTCTCCTCAGAAAAGAGGGCACCTATATAAAATGTTACAAGATAATAGGATAGATATTGCCTTTATACAGGAAACGCACTGGATTGAGAAACAAAAACTTCTGTGGAAATTTAATAAATATCCACATATATACTTTGCCAATATGTCAGGTTGCAAAAAAAAAAAGAGGGGTAGCGATAGATTTACTCCAGACAGGTTATTTGCTTATGGGAGGAGATTTTAATGTAGTTCAGAACCCTAGGGTGGATCGTAGTCATGGTATGATCAATAGAAATGGTACTTCAAAGCATTTCCAGGGGTTTCAAGATTTTTTATTAAAAAACTCACTTTATGATTGCTGGAGAGTATTCCATCCACTATAGAGAGATTACACTTTTTATTCTAATGTCCATCAATCTTATTCTCGCATAGATGACTTCTTAACTAAAGGAAATACCTTAAATATTGTGAGAAACTCTAGCATAGGAAATATTACATGGTCTGACCATGCTCCCCAATTTCTGGAAATCTCCAATAATTTAGAATATAAAATTAGAAATAAATGGAGACTAAATGAACTATTATTGTCAAACCCCAAAAATTTACAGGAGGTAATAGCAGAGGCTAAGGAATTTCTGCAGAAAAATGATAATGGAGAGATCTCGGATATTACTTTATGGAATACACTCAAAGCTTATATGAGAGGAGTCCTTATAAGGATAGGTGTTAGAGAAAAGAAACAAAAGGGCTGCTCCCTGAGTGAATTACACATAAAATTAGCAAAATTAGAGAAAATTAATAGCACTAGATCAGACACAATTAATTTACTAGAGATTAAAAAAATCAGGAAAGAAATAGTTGATAAAGAACTAGATATCATTAACTGGAAAATCTTGCAGCTAAAACAAAGTTGGTATGGCTCTAGTAATAAAATTGGGAAAATGATGACTAACAAGATAAAATCGAAATGTAAATCAGAAACCATCAAAAAGATTATAGTTGGAGATAAACAATACCTCTCCCCTAAAGAAATCTCAAATGCTTTTGCTAATTACTATAAATCTCTTTATAATATCACTGAGGCTTCCAGCTCTTCGGAGAAGACACCTCAATTTTTACAAAAATTAAATCTCCCAAAGATTTCTGAGTCTCAAGCGGAAATTCTAAACCAGCCTATTAATATTCTGGAAGTTAAGAAAGCTATTGAAGACCTAAAACCTGGTAAGGCTCCCGGCCCGGACGGGTTTTCATCTCCTTTTTTTACCTCCCTTAAAGACATTCTAGCCCCAATAATGCTTAGACTGTATATTTCAATCCCCTTAGTGGAAAGACTACCGGTGGAAACATTGCAGGCAACCATAATACCAATTCTGAAAGAAGGAAAGGACCCGAGTTCAACCTTAAATTACAGGCCTATTTCTTTAATAAACCTAGATACTAAAATATACTCTAATATTCTAGCACAAAGATTGAAAAAGGTTATTCCTTCCATTGTGCACAGAGATCAAACAGGGTTTGTGGTAGGAAGGAGCGCAGCAGATAATTCCCGTAAAATTCTAAATATTGTCCATAAAATTAATAATGAAAAAATAAAATCTGTAATATTATCTCTTGATGCTGAAAAAGCATTTGATCGGGTCAAATGGTCATATTTAGAAGAGGTTTTATCAAATTTTGGTATTAACGGTTTATTTAAAGACTCTAATCCAACAGCTAAGGTAATTGGTCGCCTGCTAGACTCTGACTGGTTTTCAATTAAAAATGGAACACGTCAAGGATGCCCATTGGCCCCATTATTATACGTGCTTAGCATTGAACTACTAGCAGAAGCAATTAGACAGTCCTTAGAAGTTGAGGGCATAGAGATAGACTCTAAATCGTATAAAGTCTCTCTTTATGCCGACGATGTTCTCCTCTCTCTATCGAACCCTTTGGCCTCTATTCCACCTCTACTTAGGTTGATAGATCAATATAGTGTAATATCAAACTATAAAATCAATCTAGGGAAAACTCAAGTAATCACAATGTTTTTGAGTGAAATTGAAAGGGATGATCTTTTGTCCTATTATAACTTTGATTTAAAATCACAAGCTATAGATTACTTAGGAATTAAGATTAAGGGAGATTTGGGCTCTGTAATAGATTGTAACTATAAGAACCTACTAATCAAAATTAAAGCTTTGATGTTTGGTTGGAGAAATTTAGAGATGTCTTGGCTGGGCCGTATAAATCTCATTAATGGATACTTACTTCCAAAAATTTTATATTATTTCCGTATGATTCCTATTAGGATACATCAACAAGTTATAAAGAAATTTCAATCGTTTATAGATCTATTTATATGGGTTAGAGGTAAACCCAGGATAGCTCGAAATATACTAGTTAAAAAATTAACAGAGGAGGATTATCTTACCCATGTATTAATAATTTGTATGAAGCAACAATGTTGTCACACTTTGTTGCTTGGGATAAGAGTTCAAATAATTATCCATAAAGGATGCAAATCGAGGAGTCCTACGTAGATAACATTGATTTATACTCCCTATTTTGGGTTGATTCCTTTCGAATAAAAGACTTATATAAAAGGAATCCTATTATACGTGATACAATTAAATCGACCGATAGGTTTAAACGAAAAGCTAAACTAATTAATTCACTAATGATATCAACCCCGATCGATTTGATAAGATATTACATAAGAGACATAGATCTAAGAAAATGGAGAAGTGCCGGAATAACCTGTCTGGAAAATATTGTGATTCAAGATAAGCTAATACCCTTTCCTGAAATCGTAGAACAGTTCTCACTCCCGTTATCGGAGTTATACACATATTTAAGAGTTAAAAATTTTATTAAACAAGAATTGTAAAATATCCTGCTATTGATAAATGGTTATCTTCACATAAAAGGCAGAAGCAAATAGCGAGTATAAACAATTTAATACAGACAATGAACATGGATAAAAAAGATCCTCCGATTGAGCGTTGGGAACAGGATTTAAATAAAGAATTTGAGGTAGAGCAATGGCGTCAACCATTACAAATAATAAAAAAAACTGTCCATTCAACCAACTTAACGGAGACATATATTAAAATCCTGTATAGGTGGTATTTAGTTCCAGATAGATTAAAGAAAATTAATCATGTAAACTCAGACAGATGCTGGAGATGTCTTACATCTCAGGGGACTTTTTTACATATGTGGTGGGAATGCTCCTTGCTTTATAATTTTAAGGAAAATACTGAGACATTGTTAAATACATTGTTCCATTTCCAGAGGACATTGGATCCCTGGATGTTCCTTTTTCATTTAGATTTACAAGATCTACAAATCTCTAAGATACCTAGCTACCCATGTCTTACTAGCTGTAAAAATATGTCTAGCTTGAGATTGGAAAAAGCAAGGACTAAGTAACTGAAGGATGTGATTAATCAAGTTCAATTCCAATATAGAATGGAAAAAGGTTACTATTATAAACAAAAGAACTCTAATAAGTTTCTTAAAACTAGTCTTTGACTAGTCAATTTATGCATTTACTTATTTATTTATGCATTCAAATTTATATATATGTTTGATCAAGTCTATTGAAATTATATAAATATAGACAATGTATAACTTGTGACATGAGTAAAACTGGCATTATGAATAATGTATGAATTGAGAATTTTTATCTTTGATAATTTGATAATAAAAGAATGATAAATAATAAAAAAAAAAAAAAAATGCACATGGCCAAAATGTGGCCCTTTTTTCCCCAAACAGCCAGGCAAACCCGTTCATGTGGGGAATCGCTGTACTCAGGAGATGTTGCTGAATACATATTGGGGTGTTTTGTGATAATGACATATACCAGAACCTTTTAATTCATACCTGAACTAAAATGTGTGTGGAAAAAAATGGAAAAAAATGACTAACACAAAGTTTGACAAATACTGGTGGTAGATATGGTGCATGGAAAGAATTAAAATACTAGCATTTGAAATAGCCTGGGGTGTCTTGTTTTCAAAAATGTATGGCTTTATTGGGCACACTGAAATGGCCCAGCTCAAATATGTACCAAATAGGGCATGGGCAGCTGATCACCAAACGCCAAAGTTCAACATTGAAAATGTGCATGCCCCAAATGTGGCCCTTTTGCCCCCAAACAGCCAGGCAAAATCATTCATGTGAGGTATCGCTGTACTCAAGAGATATTGCTGAACACATATTGGTGTGTTTTATGATAGTGACATATACCAGAACCTTTTAATTCATACCCGAAGTAAAATGTGTGTGGAAAAAAAAATGCAAATAAATGACTACCACAAAGTTTGACAAAGTCTGGTGGTAGATATGGTGCATGGAAAGCGTTAAAATACAAGCATTTGGAATACCCTGGGGTGTCTAGTTTTCAAAATATATGATTTGATGGGGTAAATTGCATTGGCCGCTTCAAAGATACCCGAAATGGCACATGGGGGAAGAATTACCAGATTTGGAAAAAATGGCTTTGAAATAGCAAAACTCTACCTGTACTTATTACCCCATAACGTGTAGAAAAAAGCAAAAAAACATTGTGTATTTCTAAACTCAGGACAAATAGTAGAATCTATTTACCGTATTGGCTCGGATATAGGCCGCACTGTAAAAGTTAGGTGCTTTTTTAAAGAAAAAAATTTCTTAGTATAAAAAAAACACATATGCTGCCACTCTGCCCCCGCGAGATATATGCTTGCCTGGCTACTTCTGCCCTTCCCAGACATGCTGCACTCTGCCCCCGAGATATGTTGGCCACTCTATCCGCCCTGAGATATGCACTCTGCTCCAAGATGTGCCGCCCCCAATTTATGCTGCCACTCTACCCTCCCCGAGATATGCTGCCACTGTGCTGCCCCAAGAGGTCCCCCCCCCTAGACTTACCGGTGCAGACTCCCCGGGGTCTTGCAGGGCCAGCGGGGGACAGCTATGCAGTACGCGTACAAAACTTCCGGTGCTGGCACTTCCGCCGTGGGAAGTGCCGGCAAGGAAGATTGTTAGCGTACATCGTGCAGACGTTCACCGTCTGTGGCGATGCAAGTGTTAACAACCTCCGCTGCCGGCACGTCTGCACGATGTGCTTTAACAATCTCACTTGCCGGGACTCCCCCCGTGGGAATTCCTGGCAAGGGAGATTGTTAAAACACATCGTGCAGACGTGCCGGTGAACGTCTGCGCGATGCGCTTAGACAATCTCCCGTGCCGGCACTCCCCCACCGTGGGAAGTGCTGGCAGGGGAGGATGTCTGAGCGTATCCGAGAGTAGGATACAGGTCCCCTGCACCGCTGCGGGGGATCTGTATCCCAACCCCCCTGCCTGCCCGGCGCCCGGGACTGTATGTCCCGGGCGTCGGGCTTTAGACCCCGAATATAGGCCGCACCCCCACTTTAGGTGCGGCCTATATTCAAGCCAATACGGTAGCAGGGTTTTTCTTTACCTTTTATAGATGAGTAAAATATTTTTCAACTAAAAGTTAGAAAAAGTCATTTTTTCTACATTTTTCACCATATTTTATACTTTTTTTAATAGTAAATAATATGATAAAATCAAAACAATGTCATCTAAAGAAAGCCTGTCTTGCCCTGAAAAAAACAATATGTAACTTGTGTGGGATCAGTAAACGGGAAAGAAGAAAATTACAGTTAAACAAGAGCAGCGCAGAAATGTTAAAACGGTCATTGTCAGGAAGGGTACAAAAAGTAAAATCAGCCTTTGTCACGAAGGGGTTAAATAAAGCTTCTGGAAATAATACAGAATTAGTGTTAGGGGCATAATCACTGCAACCCCTCTCTATTTTTTTTATCTTGTAAGGAATAAGTTAGAATGTTTGATATGTGTATAGAGAAAATAGATACTGAGAGCAGTGTCCCCGAAAAAAGAATAGTGTAGTAATAGAAGGGAAGAAAAGGAGAAAAAAAAAATACTATACAAAAAGCAACAATAAAAAACATAAGCAAAAAGAGTAAAATGAAGGAGGATAAAGGTTATCCTTCTTCCCATCCCTATCAGAAAAAGAATCTGAGTATGGTTGAATGGTCCTTCCACAATACCGAGACCGAATCCACAGAACCACTTTGAAAGACGTCAAAAATTCAATAAGGGTATCAATTTCAGGAGGCTCCATAAGGGAGTGTGCGGGCATTATATATATATATATATAGAGATATAGAGAGAGAGACAGAGAGAGTTTCCTTGTCTCTTAATAAATATGTATAATGTTAAAGTGCTTATAGTGTGCTGATAAGTTAAGGTGCTTATACTGTGCATATGTCAAACAGACATTTTAGATAGACAAATTTCCCTTTTCTCTTTTAATATATATAAATATTGTATTTTGTTGATGTGCATATCTCAAACATAATTTAAATATTTTATTCTTCTTTCTTTATAGTGTTTTGTTAGTGTACTTATTACCAAATAATTAGTTACATAGACAGGTTGAAGTTACCCTTACATACTATCAGGCTCTGCGACAGGTTGAAGTTACCCTTACATACTATCAGGCTCTGCCAGGAGCGACAGGTGGGGAGCGGAGACCAGTATGTAGGATAATAACCAGGCGAGGTATTTAGTAGATCAGTCCCAAAAAGCGTAGTCGAGAGGATAAACACGGTCAAAACACGGAGGTCAAAACATGGGAAGACACAAATTTGCAAAGTCCAAAGGATAGCCAAGGTCAGTACACAATAAAGCAGGAGCCATTTAGGTGCCAAGGGCAAGGAGTAAGACAATGGTGGAGTAAAGGAAAGCCTAGGAGATACATATGGTAGGCACAATAACTGAGCACTGAGCAAAGCTTGGGGTGGGACGTCACCCGAGCGTGTTCCCGCCGTTCCCTGTGCGGGAACAATAAAGCACACTCCCTTAGATCCAACCACGGGGAAGAAGGAGGAGACCGACGACGCAGCGCTGGACCCGGTACCTGCGGGACACATACTGATCAAAAACACCATAAAAGAAAAAAAAAATATTATTTTTAAATAGATAAAGTGCTATAGTGTGCATATGCCAAAACAGACAAAGTAAGCACATTTCCCGTATCCATTTAATATTTTTAAATAAATATAGTGTTTGTTAATGTGTATATCTCAAACATATGCTAAATATATATTAAATAATTTTAATGCAAATATGAAATAATGCTTTGTTGGTATACATATTCCAAACTATCATTTTTTAAAGTTTTAAACTGTTTTTTTTCAGTTTAGATGCCTCTGACATTGCAATGGTTAACTATAGCCTTTTTTATTTTGCTATATATAACCACCCTATCCTTGATTGTTTCCTGAGCAGTTTGCATTTGTTAATTAATAAACGGCATCTAAATGCTTAACATGTGTACCCACTTTGAACCTTGACCATATTTTCTGGGAATGTTGCCAAAAATGCTAATCATAGCTTGTTTAAGTCTGTTTGATATCAGATAGTAACATTTTGTAATTACTTTCAATCATTCTAGAAAATATGTGAAAGGGGGAGATGACTTTTTTTTTTTTTTTTTTTTTACAGTCAAGCAAATGAATGAAGCTAATGAAATTTCAGCGTGGTTTGCTGTTCAGTGTTTTGTTGGCTCCCTTCTCATTATCAAAGATTCAAACAAGTGAACAAAATAGGGAATTTTCTATCTATGAAATGATAGTCATGCTGTACCACGTTCAGTGTCTGGGTCACTATATAATGATAGAAGTCATGCTTTACCATAGCCTGTGTCTGGATCACTGTGTAATGACATGAGTCATACTATACCAACCTCAGTGACTGGGTAACTAAATAACGATACGAATCATGCTTTACCACTCCCCTAGATCACTGTGTAATGACAGGAGTGATGCTGTACCACCCTCACTATCTAGAGCACTATATCATGATAGTAGTCATGCTGTACTACTGTTAGTGCCTGGCTCCCTACATAATGATAGGAGTCATTCTGTAACACCTTTAGTGTCTGAATTACTATACAATGATACAAGTCAAGTCTGAATTACCATATACCGTATTTGCCCGATTATAAGACGAGGTTTTTTCAGAGCAAATGCTCTGAAAAATACCCCTCGTCTTGTAATCAGGGTCGTCTTCTAATCAGACCTCAAATAGAGGTCTGATTAGGAGACTAAGATCCAGATCCCCCGCACCGCTGCAGGGGACCTGGATCCTCCTGTCTCCCCCCCATTTAAACCCCCCCGCCACACACACTTACCGGTGCTTCCTGCCGGGTAGCGGGTTGACGTCTACGCGATGCGCGTAGACAACGTCCGCTGCAGCCGGAAGGAGGTGTGGCTAGCAGCGGGGGTTGTCTGCGTCCGTCGCGTAGACATTCCCCGACTGTCAGAGATCAGAGTTCCCCGCACCACACGCCATAAGGTATAGCCGCTGGTATACTGAGAGAAGTGGGTAAGAGTCCCGTCCATCATAGCAGGGCTATGGGAAACAGTCACGGCATACGTGTGTCTGGCTGATCACCAGATAAAAGGAATGGACGTCCTATATCTCCTTCTACCCCACAAGAGGAGATGAATTTAAAGTATGGCAAGTGGGTCAGCAAGCAGTTACCTAAGTGGTACAAGCTGACTAGGGGCATGGATTTGTGTATTCCTAAAGAGGGAACCTTTGATGTAAGTTGTTGGGTTCACCTTTATAAAAATTACAAATCTAAACTTACAGAGCCAAGTGAGAAGGCCGCCTGGTCAAGGTGGATAGTAGAGGCCCATAAGAGACAGCAAAAGGCCCTAGGCATTTTTACAGTGGGCACTAAGGCCCAGAAAATAAACCAGTCAGGAAATAGTGAGCAGCTTGAGGAGGAGGAAGAGGAAGAGATGGTTAACATAGAACAGCTTGCAATTTTTGGATAGGTGGCAGCCGCCACAGGGGGTCACCATCATACAATATGTTGACGACTTACTAGTCACGTCCCCTTCAAAGGAAATGTGTGTCAGTGCCACCGCCTCTCTGCTTTCCCGTCTGTATACTGAGGGATGTAAGGTATCCCCCAGTAAATTACAGTTTTGCCAAGAAAAAGTTGTCTTCCTAGGTCATTGTATTTCACGGGGCTCTAAACATATCACTGCAGATAGAGTCTCTGTAATACAGAAAGCACCGTACCCACAAAATGCCAAACAGATCAGAGCCTTTTTGGGACTAGTGGGCTATTGTAGACAATGGATACCAAACATGTCTGAGCTCGCTGCCCCCTTATACGCTCTAACCACTCGAACAGGACATGTAGAGCTGTCTGAGGAGGAAAAACAGGCTGTAGATCGCTTGAAAGGTGCTATACTTAGCGCTCCTTCACTAGCACTCCCCAATTATAACAAGCCGTTCTATCTATTCTGTCATGAACAGGAGGGACAGGCGTCAGGAGTGCTTACTCAGAAATACGGGGGAAGACAGAAGCCAGTGGGGTACTTCAGTGCCAAGCTGGATTCTGTTATCTCAGCAGGAGCTGCATGTGTAAAATCGGTAGCCGCAGCAGCCTTGTTGGTGGAAAAGACAGCTGATATTGTTCTTGGAAATCAGCTGTTTCTTCTGGTTCCACATGCTGTACAAGCAGTCCTCCAGAGTCTGACTACCAGGCATCTCTCTGCTGCCAGGTTGACTAAATATGAGATATCTTTGCTGGCACCATCTAACATCACTATACTTAGGTGCAGTGTGTTAAATCCAGCTACCCTTTTGCCGCTCGAAACAGGTGAGGATGGGGGGGGAGACATTGAGCATGAAGTATAGGCTTTCTACACCCCTCCCAATCCTGTGCTGGATGAACCTATCCCTAATGCTGAAATGACTCTCTATGTGGATGGGTCACGACAACAAAGACCAGAGGGTGGGTTTGCTGCTGGCTTTGCTATAGCAGATGACACCTCTGTTGTGTATTCTGAGACCCTAGACCCTAGTGTGCATTCTGCCCAAAGTGCAGAGTTGCTGGCATCGATTAAAGCCTGTGAGCTGGCAGAGGGTAAGATTGTGAACATCTACACAGACTCCCGTTATGCTTACGGAGTCCTACATGACTTTGGTTTTTTGTGGGAACACAGGGGGTTTCTAACCTCCAGTGGACAGGTGGTAAAACACGCAGACCTCATACATGATCTACTAGACAAGGTGAAACTACCTAAATCTATAGCTGCTATTAAATGTCAGGCGCATCAGCGAGCAACAGATCCTATCACTATGGGTAATAACAGGGCTGACGAAGCAGCCAAAAAGGCAGCCCTTATGCTTCTCCGAGAGTCACTTAACAATAATGAGCATTTGACACTGGATACTCTCGTGACTTTACAGAAACAAGCAAGCACTCAGACTCACAGAAAATGGGAAAACTTAGGCTGTAAGCAAGAGAATGATGTTTGGAAACATGAGGATGGTAGATTGTGTGCACCTCCAGTTTTGTACCCGGTTTTGGCAAACATATCTCATCTCCCCTCTCATATTTCCAAAGGGGGAATGATTACCACTGTCAATAAATTCTGGGTTGCACCAGGTTTTCCACAATTCGCAACAGATTGGTGTGCAAAATGTATGATTTGTGCAAAGCACAATCCGGGTAAACTGACTAAGGTACAGATGAAACACCTTGTAAGACCTGATTACCCATTTCAGAGACTGCAGATAGACTACATTCAGTTACCTAAGTGTGGTGTCTATGAATATGTCCTGGTATGTGTGGATATGTTTTCCTCTTGGGTAGAAGCTTGGCCTGTTGCCAAGGCGACAGCGGCAGTGACAGCTAAGAACCCGATAGCTGAAATTGTGTGTAGATACGGTCTACCTGAGACTGTGGAATCGGATAGAGGGACACACTTTACTGGACAGGTCTTTGCAGAGATGCTGAAAGGGTTACAGATTAACCAGCACCTACATACTCCATACCACCCACAAGCATCAGGGAAGGTTGAAAGAGCAAATGGTGTCTTGAAAAATAAAATAGCCAAGATCTGTGAGCAAACAAAACTTACTTGGGTACAAGCCTTACCTTTAGCTGTTTTTGCAATAAGGCACACTCCAAAGGGAACACATAAACTTTCACCATTTGAGATTCTGTTTGGCAGGCCACCTCTAACAGGCCTTTTCTTTCCACAAGAGCGACAGTACGCTTCTTTAACAGATTATGTTATACATCTGCATAAACTGACTGATTTGCATGGCAAAGTCTTCTCCTCTTTACCAGATCCACAAGAAACGACCGGAACTCACACCCTACAACCTGGAGACTGGGTAGTGATACGGAGATACGTGAGAAAACATCTGGAACCCTGATTTGATGGCCCACACCAGGTGATACTGACCACACCCACCTCAGTCAAGGTGGAAGGGAGGCTTAATTGGATCCACGCCTCCCACTGTAAGAAAGTTCAGGTCGGTGATACAAGCCTGTACCAAAAGGGTGAGGCCACTCGGGACAAGGAGGATTGAAAGATTTTCAAAATGCAGGTGCTGTCTTGCTTGCTCTTTTGTATACTATGTCATCTACAGGTACAAGGAGTACGGCAGAAAAACTCCATCTGGCTTCTGCACGAACAAACAGCTGAATACTACCAACTGCTGGATCTGCTCACATGTTCCAGCAAATCACAAAGGAATCCCTTTGATTGGTATCCCAATGTCAACGAATGATCTTAACCTCACAGATTATAGTTATGAGGCCACAGTAGACACAAAACACACTAATCATAATGCCATCTCAGACTCAGGAACATTCTTAGAAATTGTTGGTATACTCACTCCACCCACCATATGTGTAGGACCCATGTATGTTAATCACACAGATGTATTGCAAGATCACGTAGTCAGCCTACCTAAAGTACATGTCGGAGAGACAGATTGCAGGAACGCTACACTGATATTCAATATGGAATACGTTGAGAAATTGTGTGATAAAAGTAAAAACTGTAATAACCTATGTTATTGTGCAAACATGGAAGCACGTTGTGCCCCGAATTGTGCCTGTCCCGACAACGGAGAACATGATACGTGGAATTGTGAGACTAAACTGTATGATAATATGCAGTGGTTCCAAAGATGGCTGGGAAATCATGGTAGGACAATTCCTAGAGTGCTGAAGCAAGGGTTATACTATCTGTGTGGTAACAGGGCCTACTCATGGCTTCCTATGGGTGCATGGGGTAATTGTACCATAGGGAGAGTTGTACCAGTAAATCAGAACACGTGCTAATATTACAGCTGCTGATGTTCTAGTGTCAGGACTCGGGTGATCAGGTCGGGTAGGAGCCCATGCGCAGGGGATACTTGGGGTTCAGTCTGTAACCCACGGTGCATGATTATGCAGACACCACAAACAGAAATCCAGGTAATGCAGTGTATTTTATATATATAACAGGACCGGCAAATAAGGGTAATACAGTCTAAGCAAGAAACATATGGCAAAATAAAATACCGGTAATAAGTCTTTTGGCAGGGAGCCCGCTTGGAAGGGCACGACAGACAGAGAGCCCGCTTGGAAGGGCACAAAAGGCACAAAAGCAGGGAGTCCGCTTGGAAGGACACAATAGCAGGGAGTCCGCTTGGAAGGACACAATAGCAGGGAGTCCGCTTGGAAGGACACAATAGCAGGGAACCAGGAACGGTACAGGTGCAGAGCCACAGCAGGAAGGTCCATAGACTTCAATACAAAGGCCCTGACTGAAGTGCAGGGAAGGTTCATAAAGGCAGGGTAATCAAGGTAACAAGGCCCAGCTGTATGTATTGGCTAGGGCTCAACCCAGGTAATAAGGCACACCTGAGTTCTGAGTGCTGCGGAGGGTGGCCACTAGTGGTAGCAGATGTAAATGGCACAGGTATGAAAAAGCCATGGTTCAGGTCAGCGAAAAAGCGGTTCCTGACAGTATGTATGTATGTATGTAGGATTGTGTGTTCTGATCCACCTGTGCACTGCAACTAACTTCATTTCCTCAGAAGGGTTAGTTATGGATGAATTGTAGACAACACACGTCAGGCAAGCCTATGATTAATCAATCAATTTCCCCCGAAAGCCACAGAGGATGTAATATTTTAATTGGTGATGCATCTATACATTAAGCCATAAAATAACTTCCCTAGCGAAAGCCTAGGGGGATAGAAGCCCCAAGCGACCAAATACTTGATGGCTTTCCAAGTTTTTACTAACTCTCTAATAGGTGTCATGTGACCTTGTCTTTCTTTAGAATAACTCATGACCACAGATCAGTAAAATGTAGTTTTAGTTGAGAATGTTACAGTCAACACAAAATGTTCAAAATTGCCTTATGGTGCATTAAAAATGTTAACACAACATTAAGGCATATGTATTCTCTATTGATTAATGTCAAGTTTATTCTCGTTGACGGAGTCACTTTAACAATTGAAATTTCTTTATTACTTTCGGGAAAACCAGCTAGTTCTGAATAAACATCTTGTATGCCCCCCCCCAACCAGCTCCCTAAACGTTCACGACTAAGTGTATGTTTGGGAGGAGGATTGGGTCAGGTAATGGCTCCCGCGATCAATACCCATGAACTGACTCCTGTGATTGTTCTGTCAGCTCCAAGGCTCTTTGAGATCTGCGTTCAATAAACACATTAACCGTGAATAATGTTTCTGCGCAAATTGGAAAGAAACCCCCGAAAATAGGACTGAGATTAATATATATTTCTACAGCTTTCAGCATCTCTCCTGGACAAAGCAGTCTACCTCCCTTAGCACGCTGTTCAGAATGTATGTTAAGTCAAACTTTTTTAGTTCACAATTTTATGTGTTCATTAAAACACATTCTTAGAGGTCTCACCGCCCAAAGAGATGAGGATCTGCAGTTTTAGAAATGAGTAAACTGCAAAATTTCTGCAAACTACAGCAAGCTCCCATCGGATCTGAGATATAACACAGGTTTACAGTAGATTTATTCGGCTTCTGTTCAGGCTGATTAGATGTTTTTGGGAGGGATAAGTAAGATTTCCCAAGACAAATGGCGGTTTCACTGCTTATTAAAGAAATGTTCTGACACGCTGAGATGTAGAATAAAAGGCTCACACATGTGTATCCAGCCCGACACCTGTGAAAACGCAGATCCATGTACAAATACAAACATATAATGTTCATTTATATAGTGTTCACATTCCTTGAGTTAGACTATCTAACGGTGTGTTGTGGTAGTGGCAGCCTTCGTGGTTGACGGCTTGGAGAGTATGCTGTGTAGTACTTTAAAGTACACAAAAGGAAAAAAAAGGGACTCATTTTGTTGGCCCAAAAAAGGTATAACTTTTGGACTAATGACTCCCAGTTCACTTATACCAAGTTGCTACTCGTATCAGTCACACAGAACTACTATGCAAGTGGCACACATCCCCATCCTCTTCTCTGCCAGGAAGAGGAGGTCAGATACATCATGGACGTATTACATTCTAAGCACAAGAGGCATGTAAAAAAAGAGAGATGTGTCATTAAACTCATTTTGAAACTGCTGAGCCATTAAAAAATAAACACAACAAACACAGAGTTCTTTTTTAATGTAATGCTCCGTGGATTGATGTGACAGGTTCACATTAACTATAATAGCCACATACAACTAGATGAGTCTTAACTTGGCACAGTCAGTATGCCAATGCTGATGTCTCACTTCATTTCTGTGCAGCTTACTGCTGTCTCCCTTCCAATAATTATACCTCATCATTCCCAGTGTTTAACAAGGCTGAATACTATTTTCTAATGTTACTATTCCTACTCGTTAGGTTTCATTAACTTCAATAACTGAGCCACGGATGTAACCGAAGGATGTAAATAACATGTCACATATGCCACCATCTTATTTCATTTCACCTATTCCCTCTTTGATTTGACAGGTAAAGTAAGACCAGATATGATAGCTATTTATCTTCCTTTTTTTCTTGAAAATTAATGCGGTCTGTGACCCTATGACCCCATGTTAATGCTTTTGTTCTTCTGCCTGGTATCTGCTGACTGTTTTGCTTTTTGTTTTGTTTTACTACTGATCAATATCAAAGGGCGTTTGTTAAACCCATTAGAAAAAGCAGATAGATTCAATCAATGCTAAAATAACTCTCAGCTAAGAGAGGAAACCAATCCTCAACATCATCTAGATCTGCTTCTTCTTTGTCTGTCAAAGGCCTTAGGCTGGCAGGACTGGACATGACCCAACATTCAAGATGGCGTTCCCACATCTGAGTTGGAACAATGTATGGGAAGAGTATGAGAAGATTTATCATATGCATATTGGTGTATTGTACTTAGATACAAATAACAGATTCATTTTGTATTGCTAGGAACTATCCTTGATCCTAGTGGGCCAGTCATAGGTTTTGGCCCCTAGGCAACTTATGTCTCTGGTGTCTCTCAACTTCAAGAACTTATTTGCTAACATAGGAGAGACCCTTTTTTTATTCTTTTGTCAGCTTGACACATTTGGCAGCTACCTAGCGTGCCCTAGGGCTGGGCTAAATCCCATCTAAACGCTAGACAGTTACATGGACCCTTAAGTGCTGTAGCCATATTGCCCTGTTGTATGTTTAGGTGTATATGATGCAGGTTGAGGGTTGGAAGCAAGTACAAGAGACACTACACTTTGTAAAGCACCATGACCATGAACAATACATACCAGTGTATAATACAATTCCAGACACAAATTTTATACTGGATTATCTCTCCAATATGCTGCTTTGTCATGCAAACTTGTATTTAATTTTATGTAGCTCCCAGATTGTATCCTGCTCCTTCTCTGGGACTTTTGAACTTTGGCTGGATGCTCATATGACCAATTGAGCCAATAGGCAGAGCCCTGAGCTGGACCTCTCCAGAACAGTATGGGACACAGAAGGAGAAGGACAACTAATCCACTCCCTTGTAATCTCCCATCTAGACTACTGCAACAACCTACTTACCGGCCTCCCTCTCTCCTGACTATCCCCCTCCAGTCTGTCCTCAATGCCTTTGCCAGACTAATCTATCTCACCCGACGCTCTGCATATGCCACACGTCTCTGCGAGTCCATCCACTGGCTCCCCCATCTATAGCAGAATTAAATTCAAAATACTAACTCTATCCTACAAAGCTCTCACTAATGCCACTCCCCCTACCTATCCTCCCTCATCAGCAAATATACTCCTGCCCACCCTCTAAGATCCAACAATGACCTGCTCCTAGCATCTTCACTTATCACCTCCCTCTATGCCCGCCTACAGGACTTCTCTCAGGTGGAGGCACTGCCAATGCTATGTACCCCAACTCCCGTATAGCGGAGGCTTAGGATCCCCATGTAAAGCAGAAGGATGTAACTGAGGAAGATGGCCAAGGGGGAACCAGCCCCCTGGGGCAAAAGTCTGTTATATTTATATGAAACATAGAGAAAATGAAGTCAACAAAGTAAGGTGGAAATGTGGAGATGAAGTGGCAAAAAAAGGAATGATAAAATGCAATACAAATACAGTGAGCAGTAGGAGATTGAGAGTCAGAATGTGTCACTTCAGGGTGTAAACTGTAGCGTGCTTTGGAAGCCTTTTCCTCTATGGCTGTTTGAGAAGTACTAATTCAAAACATCACTAATCCTCACTGGATTGGATGCTAACAATGTTAGTAAAATGACGGTGTATCCTGGCCTTGGCCAACTAGAGGGGATTCCTTTCCTCAGACGCAAAACTGGGGAAATGTCGTCCCCTTAGAAAAATGAGGTACACCTATGTGTCACCAATGGGATCTCTGATCTCCTCAACCAGCCAATTCACACTATAGAGGACGTGCCAAACTAGCATAGACTCCATAGGATACAGTTAAAAATGCAGGAGGAAGAACCTACTCATTGACTGAATCATTTCTGTGCTCTCTTTCTGCTATTGAACTTTTGGAAAAGTTAGGATAGTATTTATTGTGCATGTGGTCTTCAAAATGAGCTTTGGGCTGCTGGGTGCCTTGGTGGGAATTGCTCCTTGAGTTCCATGTTGGTAGCTTTCCCCTGGATATTGAAGTTGGTGAGTTCATTTTTTAATGCCCACTTTGAAATGTATTATGCAATTGATGCATCGCTACAATTGTTGGCTGATTGAACTACAAAGTGACCCAGGAATTCCAGGACTAGTACTCGGAATGCCTGTTCATAGATATACCACTACTGATTACAATATTTTAAAACCTAATGGATGTTTGTGTTCTGCCATTTTCTGTCCAAATTGAAGATTTACTAATTTATTCAATCTGCCAAGGTCCCTTGCTCCATCGTTTGCGTATTCACCTGTGAATTTACTGCTTATTTTTCCTGCCAGATGTCCAAATTTCTCCTTATTTATTCCCCTCTCTCCTCTCCTCCACTTCACATAGTAAATTGGCACAGAGCTGCCCTCTGAGATCATCAGTTGTTTGGGTTTTTTTCCATTCTTTGAAATATGAAGATGTGTGTTTCAATTCTCTTCAATCATCTGGATGTCTCTCTTGCATATTACAGTGAGCTTCGTCTTTTACCTTAATCAAAAAATTGCATCGAATATTTGCTGTGAACAATTAAAGAGGAATAAAACCTGGGATGCCACAGCTGTACTTTGAGCCACTTCTGACAATAGCCGCGGTCAGGGCCGGATTAAGAGCATCATCGGCGGGGTGCTGAGGATTTTGGTGGGTCTTCTTATGGAAATAAATAAAATAGACGGAACAGACAGAATCTTAACTCATTGGCATCCATGTACTGGATAAAGAGAACATCAGTGCTGGGAAGATAGTATAAAATAGAATCTTATGTGATGGGATTGGAGTATATCAGTACACTAAAAAAAGTCATACACGGGACGCCTGAAGTCACAATTTAGTGCCAGTAATATTCCTTTTTAATAAAAATGCAGATTGAAACTGTGTAAATAACACAACACTGTTTGCGACTGGGCCTATTTTCAGGTAGGGGCCTGGAGGTGCAGCTCCATCAGTCCCTGTGATAATCCAGCCCTGGCCAGGCTTATTCATTTTACTCAGTCTTTGGATAATAACGTCCACACTTTGTGCCGATCCCAAGGGATAAAACTTTCCACAAGATTTGCCCTCCTATGTTTATCCTACATTTTTCTTTGAAAGGAGAACCTACTAAATTTTACACTTTCAAAAAACTAAATAAAGCTTAAGAAACACCATCCCAAATCTTACCAAAAATAACTGTTTAATAAAGCAACATTTTGCATCATTTATACTTTTAGCTGAAAATACTTTGTTTTGTGACAACAAAAGCAGGCACTTATAGGTTGTTGCCATTGAAACTGGAATAGCTTTTTAAGCCTTTCATTGCCAAACACGTATGAGATGCATGGTTGTCAAACTGGACGCCAGGAGCCAACCATGCATCTCAAACATGGTGGCTCTCTAAGCCCCCTCCCCCCCCAAAGATCGATTAATGTTTATTTGCTTAACATGCTCCATTGAGGCTTTGTCTAAGTGGAACAGCTCCTTTAGGTCTTTGTAGTCCTGTTTCTAAAGGTGTGAATTACTATTGATGTTAACATCAATTTAACAATTTGATGTCTTCTAAAAGTGTTCACATAAATAACATGATATGCGTGTGACCTTTATGTTCTTTCTTGGGATTGCAGCAGAGTAAGGACAGAGCAGATCGGACACAGGACAGGACAAAGAAGATAGGGTTCAATATAGAGCAATAATATCATCAGTGTCACAACATCATCATTGCAGAACCAGTCAGGGTGCCAATGCGCACCAAACCAGCCACCAGTATTGTGCTAGTATTGGCCTGAGAATTCCTAGTTCTCCTAGTCTAGGCTATTTTGCTTACAGCCCTGTTCTCTTCTCCTTAGTCTGGCCTGCCCTGTGTCCTGGGTGGCTGCATCCTTTTCATTTTTATATATAAAACACATGCTGTGTAAACAATAATTCCATTTTCTGCTGAAGATACTTCACGCTTTACAGCTGGATAGTCAGCACATACATTTAGATGTAAAATGCTCAGAGATATAGGCAAAATTGGAGGTCTGCCACCAAATGCCCATCAAATTACATAAGTAAAGGTTGAATATTGATGAGTAAACATCATGATCACCTGAAAGTGACACAGCCGGGCCCCATCCTGGACACAAGAGGCTGATTCAGCTTGTGGTGCTAGCATCAATTTGGCATAAAACTATTGTTTTTGTTGTGGTATATATGAGGTGAAGATTGGAGGGAATATGATGGCAGACAGGACTAAAATAATTGTTTTATCTTGTCATTCAGTGGAACTGCTAACACATCCAAGAACGCAGTTGTCACCCAACTGTTGCTGAGATTCTTTCAGTTCTTGGGATTTCTAGCCGAACATGGATATATATATATATATGTTCATTTGGAGACTCTTACTCATTTTATTGTGAAAAAAGTGTATCTACAACAGGGGTGTACAGCCTGCGCCCCTTCAGCTGCTGCAGGACTACATCTCCTATACTCCTCAGCCAGCCCCTTAGCTGAAAGAGTATTATGGGGGATGTAGTCCTGCAGCAGCTGGAGGGCCGCAGGTTGGACACCCCTGGTCTACACAAAATATAACCCACCTTGTAATTAATTAAACCAAAGTTAAGACCATTTTCCCAAAGAAAATAGGTAGAAATAAAAATCATATTAACATTACAAATGTCTTGTATGTCTTAGATTCTTGTTTCCTCTACAGATTATCATGTTATAAGGGACATTCTTCCTTTTAGTGAAATGTCAAATCATAAGGGATCACACAATGAAGCAGTTAATAAGGCTCGCTTAGTGCCTGGTTGGTCCTTCCTGGTCAGCAGCAAAAAATCCTTCCTCTGTTTAACCTTTTTGACATTTAGCATTTTTTTATCCTGGTAAAGATGTTGTGAACACGATTAATGGGGTTCCATCTTTTTGTTCCAACTGGCTTGGAACAACGCTTGGAGATGATGCATGTCAACAAGAATAATTATGATTTTAACAATAACAGTATTCCATATATCCTTTGTCTTCTTTATTGATTGCTCAATCATCTTCAAATTGTATTAATGTGATCAACACAAAGGTTTATCAAGGAATACAGTGGAGAATCTGTTCTTTAAAATTCAAGAGTTGTAAAAGGACACTTGTTACCCTTTACAAAGGTTTGGGTTCCTGGGTTTGTAAAATTTGCAGCTAACCCTTTAATATGCTGCAGCTTAGATGACATTAAAAAGTTATTTTAGGAAACCAACTTTACTTAACAGTAACTCTACAGATGAAAAAAGTCCATGGATGAAAACTATTGGATAGTCTATTGGATATTGGAGATATTGAAGATTTGTGTGCTCATACATATATGCCATCTTGCTGATGACATAGAGATATAAACTATACAAAGCCATGGAACTAGAGAGTCATTCGATCCAGGAACACAGAGACCATATGTCACCAAAGAGCACAAGCGCTCAGGGACAAAGAAACATAAAATCAGCACTGACATGATCTGGCGTGAGGATGTAAGACAGGGCAGGAGAGCAAACGCCAACAAGGAGGCTCAGTACTCCAACGGTGGAGAGCCCCCCAAGGCCATGTAGCTGGCACCCAAACCCTGTTCTATTAGAGCCTGACAGTGGCTGTGAAATGTGGTGACCTACAACCCTATAAGCACCAACTGATATACCGTACTTACCGGCGTATTACACGCACCGGCGTATAACACGCACCCTCGCCGGAACCGGAAGTGCGGGAGACGCGGCTGCAGATCGTGCAGCACAGAAAGTTATCGGCGTATAACACGCAGGTAGGGTTTAAACTTATTTTTTTAGATATAAAAGTGCGTGTTATACACCGATAAATACGGTAATTAACAATAAAGTAAAATGATGCAAAGGTGAAATTATGAGAATATCTAAATAACATAAGAAATAGATAAATGCCAATGAAACTACACCAGAGTAAAACACCAGTGTTAAATTCTGAGAATACCATCGCCTTTTTGTTCTTCAGGTGTCAATATGACACCCTATTGTAAAGGTGGAAAATATATGTACATGTGCACTGTTGTTATTGTCTTTTTTTGCTGCGTAACCTTATGTTTTGGGATTTCACTGTTCATTTCACAGGTCCTTTCTGTCACTACCTCACCCTGCTGGAGCAGCGATAAAGCATTAACAATTCAGCGATATTTAGTGAACCGTTTTCTTAATTGTTAGCTTTTGTAAAAAAAAAAAAAAAAAAAAAAAAAAAGAAATCACAGAAAACTACAATATAAAACATCTTGTGCCACTTTCAGAGCAGTTTCTGAAATATTGACCATCACAGAGAGCAATGCCATCAGGAAAATCTATAACTACATGGATTCGCTTAGTAAAACTACGCAGAACTTACACATGTAAATAACATGAATCTCCCTATGTGAAATGCAGCATTCAAATACAAACCTTTTCTTTCCACTGGGACAAAGTTGATTAAAATGATACATTAAGAGCTAATTACACAATTACCTGATTATGTGGCGGTGCTAATAAAAGATCCATTTTTAGCACAAATTCACTGCCCTCTCTCTCCTTTTTACAACCAAGAATCCAAATGATTCAGTTCCCTTTCGTCTGACTAAATTGGGCTGAATTCTCCCCTAGACAGGTTTTGTGGTGGCTCGATGCATTTTGTGCTGACACTTCATTAGAACATAATTGTTTAATTAGTATGAAATCTGTCTTTCTGGGAAGTAGTGTTATCAGCAGCATATGGCAAACTATGCATTAATGAAGCCAGAATTTAGGACGATGCAGAATTCTGAAAAAAAACCCCAATCACCTCCGCAGACCTTTTCGAAATGCCCTACTGTGTGTACAAGTGGTTTGTTTTGAATTTTTCATCTCCATAAAATCTTTATATTTAATACTAGATCTTCATTGTGCCCAGACTCTATACAAACTCCAGAAATAGATGCACTTCTCGCTTTCAGTTTTTGAAAACATTTTATTTCTGCACATAGAGTGTTTATTCCTACTTGAGGGGAGGTCCATCTAAATGCTAGAAACATAGCATTTGATGGCAAATAATAAAATCCAATGCTATTTTTTCCTGTTGGAAAAACTTCAAACTTTCCCTGATTCTTAGGTATTGTTAAATACAAATCAATAAATAAAATACACATAAGCGATGTACATACGTGTTCACTGTATAATAAACGGGAAGTACACTAAGTGGATTTATATAAGAATAAATCCAGTTGGTATGACTGGGGCACAATTGGTGTTCATACATTAGGAAAGGTGGTCCCACCTCCATAGTATGGTCTGAACAATGCCATACTGGGGGAATCTGAGCTCAACAAAAGGCTCTAAGGTCCCGTGGGACATACACAAGAAAACTCAATAGTGTGTTACTGAGGAAAAAGTAGATACATTATTGTTCTGGACTCCAATTCATGAAGTTGTTACTGAGTTTGAAATATTTCTAGTGCTAGCTACAAAATTAATCAAGCGGTTTTTGGCAAGTGAAGGCTCTCATGTGCACACTGTTTATCTGTACTGGTGGTTGACCCTGAAATTCATCTAGCTGCCCTTGGACTCTCCGATCTTACCTTTCAACAACAGATATGTTTGTTTTTTTTTTAACCACAATACACTGTAAACTAAGCTCAAAATGTATCAAACACTGATCCTTTAGTATATTTAATTTTGCAGAATGTGTTATTTGAATGAAGAGGATCTGCCTTAACTAATTATTTCTAGGGAGAAAATGCAAAGATAGCAGATATGTCAAGAGATACCTGTGATCTTGGGGGTTTGCAAGACAATGTATTTTAACACAAATGAAATTTCTCCTGAGCAGTGAGAATGAGGGTTATTTTGCATCCCACTCGGCAGAGCAGGGGCATGCACTCAGGTGTGATGGGCAATTTCACACACTCTGACTTTATTAAACAGAAATTATATTGGAATCAGCTTGTAACAATAGATCACGTCCCAAATAATCCCGTGCACACCGCTCGTCAGTGCCCCAGCTAATACAGCATTCATGTCTCAATACCAGATCATTTTTTTGTCCACATTGTGCCGGTCTGCCCCAACCTATGTATGTCTCCACACTTCTTATCACCTCTTCATATACTCCACCATCCATGTCGCTTTACACAGTTTCAGATAATTAATTGACTGTGCTATCTTAACCACTATTCAACGATGTTCAGAAATACTAAATCCCGATATCAGTATGGCCGATTGGACCCAGTGGGGTTTATAGCATATTTTGGAGTTGGGGCTAGGCCCTGAGCAAGCTTCAAATTTAATAATTCCTACCACATTCCCAACTTTTACACATTTCAAATACTATACACCCACAAATACAGTATACAAACTACTCACTCAGTCAACACATATTACACGTTCCATAAACCCATATTGGAAGCACCCTTTTTTACATATTTGTATGTCATTTATATTAGACTAAAGGCTTTCCTGAAAGACATGGAGCTTCAGTATTGCTGACACCACTATGCCTCTGGTCTCTTATGTTCCACCAAATATAAGCAACCAAGTGTAAAGGCAACATTGAACAAAGTGGGACATTCTAGGCAGATAAGGCACAGCAATTAAGGTCTGTATTTCTTAATTCCAGCGACAAGGCATTAGAAATCAAAAGCATTATTACTTTCTGCTTATTGGCTTGTGTTAAGAACGTACCGTGTGAAAATAGGTAGAGAGAGAAAATGAGAGAGAAGAAAGTGGGAAAAGGAAAAGCGAAAGAGTGGGAAGAGAGGAACATTTGTATGTGTGTTTTAAAAGAGTGTGAAGGAAAGTTGTATGTTAGAGCAAGTATGCCTGTGTAATGCTATGTAAGTGTGTATGTAAAGGCAAGTGTATGCCAGGATACATGTGTGCAAGCGTGAATATGTATGTTGTGCTCATCACAATCCCACATACTAAATATCACTCTTCTAAGTTCTAAGCACTTTAAAGCATGCATCTGAGAAATCCCTTTGGATGGTTCATATAAAGCTAACCCCTCCGATTTCTGATGAGGTAGGGGGAAGCTAGCAGCTAGAGGTGTGGCAAGCCCATATTACATCTCAAATGGGGCAAACCAGATATATTATTCGCATATTGCGGTCCTAGATACTTGGCTAAACCCGGCGGGGACTTCACCGGGCACTGGCATCTTCGTCCGCATAGCACGTCCACGGACCACGCAGTCACGGACCGCACCAACAACGTCAAGGCCCCATCCCCGGCCTCTGTTGTGGCACGTGTCGCGCAGGGCGCCTCCCGGGAAAGGAGTGGTGGCGGGGGGCGTGTCCAACACTCCAATGACATTGGAGGACAGACCAGGGGGCCGGATAAGCAGTGATGGACAGGTCACCGTTGACTATGGGTATAGGAGAAGGAGGGCTGGGGGAGGAGTCAGGTTTTGGCTGGCTATTTAAACCTCCAGCACTAATCCATCATTGCTTAATTGTTAAAGTCCCTTCCTGTATTGCCATACCTCCTTGCTGGATAGTTTTTTTGGATTCTATGGACTTTGACCTTGGCTTGCTTAACGGACTTTGCTTATTCTCTCTACCCCAGACCACGGATTGCTGTACGGTACTGTTTTTGCCTTTTCTTATTGCACAGTGGAGTAAAACCATTGCTATTGCACTATACCCTGGTTTTGCATCTGGTGTCTCTCTGTGCTGTGCTCCAACCCCTACACACCTGACATATACCTTTCAACTATGTTGCAATTGTACAGCATCCATTTTTCAGGCACTCAAGATTATCCACCACCCAACATGTAAGTCATGCTATTTGCATACAACACAAACAAACAGCACCTCCCTCGTAATCATTGTGAAACCGCACAAAAAGTCCTGTCAACTCACAGGGTATTTGGGCAGATAGCTGTTCTGTCTCAACAACAAGCTGTCACACCCAGGAGCCAAAAAGCCAAGCAAGTACCCAAATCTCTGCACTGATTCAGTTGCTAATCTCTCCCAAGCAGTAAAACAATTTCCCAGAGCTCCAATCTGCTTGCTCAGAAATCATTCAAAATATTTGTGTCATCAGTCCCTAATTAATTTCTTGCATTTTGGAGCATAATATGAAATATGTTGACTTGTCTGCTTTATTCGGCAGTGGATTCTTGGCTAAAACTATGTTAAGCATACAATTGGACTCTTGTTCCTGTAGCAATTTATTATCGGAAGATTATTATTGGAAACGTGCTGTATATTTTGTAACTGGAATGCAGAAATGTGCATTTAACTGGAAAAACAATGCACGTCTATTGCTTGGAACAGAAACCTATGGAAATATGTGGCGGTTCTTGTATACATTTAACTTCTCTGTTTATAAATTATTATTTTTGTTATCTTTTATTTATTAGGCGCTAACAAAGTATGCATCGCTGTGCAATTTAAATGAATTAATAAGTTAATCAGTTAATGCACGTAAAACATAGACATTAATACAAACAGATGCATCAGGAAATGAGAACTCTTATGGTTATTTTATACAAAGTTCCTGGCAGGAGTGGTGGGCTTTTGATGGCCCTGCTCCTGAGCTTAGAATCTAAGGGACTAGTATAGGTAACTGAAACAAAAGAAGGGGTTAAAAGAGGGAGAAGCAGCTCTCATGTACTAGTAATAAGGGCTAAGTGGTTTTAGGATGCTTAAGAGGATGTATAAATAAAATGTAACTGGCACGCAGCTTGAGGTGTAACAGAAAGGCAACAAGAGAACAAAGAAAGAGCTGAAACAAGAGAAAGTTATTTTATGTAAAAAGGGGCAGAGTTATGGCGTGTAGGAGACAAAAAAGTAAAAGGTTCAAAATGTAAATACCAACATTTGGTCAAAAAAGAAACAATCTCCCCAAAATACATATTTGTTACCTTGAGATGAGTCCGCCGTAGCTAAATTTCCATGCAAGCTTAAAATGGACATTTGTCAAAGAAACTAGACTGTAGTATCAAACAGTATCAAACCACCACCCTTTTAAGACAGCTCTGTGCAAACCACAAAAGGCAGTGTGAGCATTCAAGTCCTTTCATTTTGCTTACCTTACAACTTTTTTTGAAACAATGAACAATACAGTAAGTGATAGACTACTACACCCAGGGGTACCAAGCACATTTCAAAACAAATTTGCTCTGTTCACTTAGAAGTCAAATGGTCAATCACATTAACCATTAAACATTAACTGGACTGACCAGACTCGATTTGAGTTGCATGCCCTTGCTTCTTGGCACTTGATCTCAATATGATATGTTTGCAAGTGCCTACAACATTAAAGTTTGCAAGTTGCAGGCAAGGGCATGCAAGTTGAACAAAAAGACCATATCACTTGAAACTTAAAAAAAACATCACCCCCTTATAATAAAAAGTAAAGTTAAAAGTAAAACTAAAATAAATAATATGTTTTAAAAACCCAGTAATAAAATAAGCTTTGAGGGGTATAGGACCCACTTATACCTACCTTACTTCAATGAAAGGCAGGAGGAAGAAAAACAGCATGGAAAGCATTAGTAGAGTAGTTGGTAGGTTCATAGATCTCCATGTTGGTTTAGGGAGGGGTCCCACAGTGGACCCTTGCCCCAGACCCCTTGTTTAAAGATGACTCTAGGTAAAGCCCTGCTCTTAGCCACACCTATAACCAAATTCTGTAAAATAAAAGTGGCCCTCTTTGATCATTTCTCGTATCAGAAACGGATGAAATGTGGAAAGTGGCATTTTTCATCTCCTGTAGAAATGTCAGCCATTACAAAAATGCACTTAACAAGAAATGAACATAAAAAATCCACGGTAGCAAAAATAAGCATAAAATCATATGTCCTATTGTAACATTTCAGGCTAAGAAACATTGACTGGTACTTCCCCCTATAATGTTTCTTATTATAATACTACAAGGACCATAATGATTGTTTACTTGAAAAAATACTGCAGGTAAGAACAGTAATTAATGTATTTCACTGTAATACCGCAGGTAGAGGGACAATAATTAATATTTTTCAACAATACTGCAGGTACAAGGACAGTGATTAATGCTTGCACATACTATTTATAATACTTCATACTATAAAACCACAACTCCAAGGACCATTATTAATTCCCTACATTATAATTGTAAGTTTCAAGGAGAATAATTCTTCCAACTATAAGTACCATAGAATATTACGAGTACTAGGGCATTAAAATGCTTCTCATTATGGTACTGTAGGAACTAGGGCATTAGATAACGATTCTCATTGTGATGAGAATAACACCCCTTGCAACTTACTGCTGTGAAGCTTGATGGAATCATGGCAGGGTATGATTTTCTAGCATCCTTAATGCAATACAGAGATAAGCCACAAGGGAAACATTGTAGAGGGGAATCGAGTTAAGTTAAACTGCAGACAGATTGTCTTGTGATCACGAGTCACTATAATTTGTGATTTCTTTTAGTTCTGATTTTCAGCATGGTCACCTCATTTTGGGACAACCTGGCAAGGGTGGCAGTAGAAGAACATCAATGTGCTCCATACCTAGAGATGTGTGTTGTCATCAGAATGTATCATACATTATTACACGCGGGACCTCAGTGAACCAGTAGGGAACCTATGCAATGCTGAATGAGAGCCCAAACCAGGATGACCCGATTATATATATATTATATATATTATATATTATATATATATATATACACATACACACACGATCAGCCATAACATTATGACCACCTGCCTAATATTGTGTAGGTCCTCCTTTTGCTGCAAAACTGCCCTGACCCATCAAAGCATGGGCTCCTGTAAGTTGTGAGGTGGGACCTCCATGGATGCATCCTTGTGCCATGTCTTTTCCAGGTAAGCGATGCTCCTGGCCATCCACGTGACGAAAACGTAAATCATCAGACCAGGCCACCTTCTTCCATTGACCCGTGGTCCAGTTGTTATGCTCACATGTCCATTGGAGGCATTTTCAGCGATAGACAGGGGTTAGCATGGTCTGCAGCTCCATAGGCAACACACTGCAGTGCATTGTGTGTTCTGACACATTTCTATCAGAACCAGCATTAGTTTTTCAGCAATTTGAGCTACAGTAGCTCATCTGTTGATTTGACCACACGGGCCAGCCTTCACCCCCCACATGCATTAATGTCACAGAACCGGGTCCATCCAAATGACTGCATCGACCCAGCGCGCCCAAATATCATGTGCAGGAGTTACGGTGCAGTAG
>VKOC01018911.1:0-27316 GCA_009364415.1 Spea multiplicata | reverse complement strand
GATGCACTTTCAGAGAGACCTGTCATACCATTCACAGAAGAAACCTCAAGAGGACATGGTACTATATGATAAATTACTTGAGATCAGAGGGCTTGTTTATGAAAGAATTATTTAACTTTTTTTTTAAGTGATACTTTTGATAAAAAACAACAACATTTTTTTCCTTTTTGTGCCGCCGTTTTCAGTAATCAATCTATAAAAATAATTGCATGATGTAATAATTATTTCTGCAAAACGTTTGGGCATTTTATGATACTTGGAATGATGTTTCTAATGATGCATTTAATTATAAAAATGTTTATAAGGTTCTCCATTAGATTGCCCTTCTAATGAATGTGCCTGGGGCCTCTACTAGTGATGTCATAAATTACATCATAGGGTTCCCTTGTGCTAATAGAGATACTTGGTATCATAAAAGACCCCAACATGGAGAACTACACCTTGTTCACTTCTGTCTGAAAGAGTGTAAAAAAAATAAGAGTAAAAAATAGAAAATGTAATATACATACCGTACATAACCCTCCCCAGTTACCTAAAAAAATACACAATTTATTTTTTAGAACGTCCACGTTATAAGCAGCTCCGGTGATCCTTTGCTATATATGTTACATGATAAAAATATCATATATTTTGGTTGTGGGAAAGACATGAAAATTACACCGATTAAGGCGACGCTAAGTAGTGTGAAACACGTCAGGAGGGTATATTCTCTGCAGTTATTTAACTGTCCAAAGAAAGTTTCATACGAAATAAATGTTATTTTAAAATCCGCATGTTCCATGTAATATCTTCATTATTAAACCACTTTTCATAAGGTAGACCTAATTATATCATGTCCTTAATATATTCAGGTATAATCTTTTCCAATGGAGAAAACTGGAAAGTGATGAGGAGGTTCACTCTTACAACTCTACGGGATTTTGGAATGGGAAGGAAGCTACTAGAAGACAAAATTAATGAAGAATCCAACTCATTAGTGGAGGTGTTTAGATCCTACAATGGTTCGTTGGCTTGGTTTCCATTACTTTGTGTTTGCGTTACATTGCACTACATCTTTTTATGACAGTAGTCTCCATGCCGACCTGAAATTATTTGTACTCTTGTCACATGATGATATTGTTACTAAGGGCCATATTGACCCAGTAATAGCCCCAAAATTATCAATATTCACCATAAGCCGTATGATTTCATGTCCTAGTGCTCAGGAGAAGGCACACATTGTGAAGAAGACATCCTCCATGAGGAAGGTGCTGGAAGGTGGCTGAAGGCACTGGCCTGGTTCAGCCCTAGACCACTAAGCCCCACCAATACTAACCCGTGGGGCACTATGTACCTATAATAACTTATATTTGCCTTTAAAACTTTCTCAAGGTCTCCTGTAATTGTAGAACCTGGCTTCCCAACTGCACATGGGGCAGAGTTACTTGAAAAATAGGACAACCGCATCGGCTTGACGGTGGCATAGTAAGGTCTCCTTATGGACTTTAGTACTGGTCCGCTAAAAATGTATCCTTCAAATCATGGAGGATATTTTTTAATTTTCAAGAGTGTCTCCAAAAGAATGTTACACTCTCTATGGTCAGAAAATTCATTATAAACCTATTTTCTATATTAGGAAGGAAAGCCCCATTTGTAGCCTTGTTCATGTTACATTTAACCCCTTAACGTAAATACTTACGTGTATATGTCTTTATATTAAGGATTCTGAGTTTTTCAAATAATGCGTCTTTTTCACTTATTCAAGGAAAGCCCTTTGAGAACACAATGATAATAAATGCGTCTGTTGCCAACATCATTGTATCCATTCTGCTCGGTCACCGCTTTGATTACAAGGATCCCACGTTCCTGAGGCTTATGGGGTTAATTCATGAAAATTTAAATATTTCTGCTGGTCTTATGACCCTGGTAAGTCTGGGTTACATTTTTGTTCTACAATTGCTTGAATTTATCAGATAAACAGATAATTCAGAAAGTAAAAATTTCCTAATAATGAAACCAGTGTCAATTCATTTTAATTTCCCCTTATTAATAATTGTATTAATACATTTTACTCAAATATGGCCTTTCTCGTTACCCTTCCTTAAGCTGTACAACCTTTTTCCGTCGGTGATACGCTGGCTTCCCGGAGGTCACAACACAGTTTTCGAAAATAACATGGAACTGCGCGACTTTATTAAAGAAACTTTCACCAAACACAAGGACCAACTGGATGTCAATGACCAAAGGAACCTTATTGACGTCTTCCTTGTCAAGCAGCAGGAGGTACTGTACTATATTCTTAATTGTATCATGACGTAAGGCTGGCTATGTCACTTTCATAAGAAAGCAGCATCATGAAAGGAAAAGCCCTCTAGCCAGTGATGTATCCTGCCCTAGACCGACTAGGCTTCAAGTCCATGAGGGTCGGCAGTCCCCCTGCTGCCAAACTGGGGGGCCAGAAGGAGATCAGACTCCCCTAGTATCCCGCTGCTCAATGGACCCTCCTACTTCCTGCCCACTTCCCCTCCTACTTCCTGCTCACTTAAGGTTGTCTGGAGCCAGCACCACCCCATTCACAGCGAGCATATCTGGTCTCCTCATATGGCTATAGGCCCATACACAGGGATTTAGGACTGCTTTAATGGTCATGTAGCGTGCAACCAGGCATACCCAACCGCTGGCCGCATGCTGCGGCACCCGCTCTGCCCATGGAGTGATTGATCGGGAGAGTGTGCGGTGCTGTCAGCCAATGACCCACCGGTCCGGGCCTGCCCACACCTTCATAAAGTCACTCCGCCAGAAAAGGAGAGCTAGAGTTTCTGAGTATCTACACTTTCGCTACTGTTAAGCCCTCAGACTTTATTTGGTCTCACGCATGGCTTTTAATTCCATTAGAATTTTTTACTGTGACCTTGGGACGTAAGATCCAAAGGAAGAGTTTAGGATTCATTCAAGTTTTGGGGGGTAATTATTCCTGTTGGCTTTCAGGTAGGCGATGTTAGAAGGATTCTATATCGCATCACAAGAAGCATTTCTATTAGAAAAAGGGAGGCCGCGATCCTACTTTATGCATCTCTGGTCAGACCTGGACTGTACTGGAGTACTAAGGGGAAGGACTGGAGGGATGGTATTTAAGAGAATATTTAATGCATGAAGGGGGCTAAACAAAGAACAGGGGGTATATTTCAAATGAGAAAAAAATGCTACACCAAGTGGTCATAGTTTGAGATTAGAGGGTCTTAGGCTCAGATATAAAAGTATTTTTATCCACCAAGTGTGTCAGAGATGAATCTAGTGAGTTTTAATATTGTATTAATAAAATGCATAATGTGTGTTTTTCAGGAAAAGCCCAGTCCTCAAGTGTTTTTCCATAATGACAACTTAGTAAGTCTTGTGAGAGACTTGTTTGTAGCAGGGATGGAAACGACTTCTACAACCCTTCGGTGGGGTCTACTACTAATGATGAAATATCCAGAAATTCAGAGTAAGAGTTACATGCGCTTAAAGCAGTGGCCTTATCTATGAATGGTTTCTGAAGACCAAATCACACCTTTAATAACAATGTGGCACTGCTTGATGGAAATGCATCAATAATCCCATAAACTAGGCTTAATAAATTCCAGCCACTGCACCTATTTTAATATATTTTATTTTTATCACTTAAAGAAAAGGTCCAAGATGAAATAGACAGAGTGATCGGATCTGCCCAGCCTCAAGTAGAACACAGAACGCAAATGCCGTATACCGACGCCGTTATTCATGAAATCCAAAGGTTTGGTGACATTGTTCCCGGTAATGTCCCACATGCGGCTTCTCAGAACTTCACATTCAGAGGATATTTTATTCCTAAGGTAATTAAATATTTCATCCCCTTTGTGCTGCGGTACTAAGTCCTGCATATGCTTACTTTTGCGGACACAGGACGTAATAGTATGTCCTGTGTGTAAATGTCCTGCACGGAGGTTTACAACAGGAAGGCTGTTGCTGGTCTGTCCGCATGCAGGAAGAGAAGCCACAGCAAATCATGGCTCCTTCTTGTGCTTTTAATCAAATGCACCAACTTGTTTGCCATTAAAGAAAATTAATTTTTTTAAGTGTTCGGTTGCAGTTAATTTCAGGAATTTTGTTTCAAGGTTATCCAATGACAAAAATGTTGGGTATGCCTCCAAAATGGAAAGTGAAGAGACTATCTCAGCCCAGTCTCTGTAAAAAATGTACATTTGGACCTCATAACATCCCCAAATCATTTATTTTAGCAAGGCAATATTACCGAATGCAAATTACGAGGTTTTTTATATATATATCTGCACATATTCTCAAGGAATCTACTGCAATACTGAAAAAATAGGGGTTTTTTTAATCTTTTTTCTTTTCACTTTTTTGTAGTTTTTTTCCCCTCATTTTAAGCATATCCACTAGTCAAAAAAAAAAGAAAACACATAATCACATGGTTTCTGGGCCTAGAGAAATATATAGTAATAATGAAACATTTTTTAAAAAATCAGTCAAGGGCCTTACCAGGAATTTAATTAATTAATTTTTTTTATAGATTACAGGTCATTTCTTGAGATTTATTCAGACTTTTTTTTTTTGCTAGAGAATTCTGAAGAGGAAGAAATGTGAAATAATTAATTAATGTGTTTTTAGGGGACCTACATCATCCCACTCCTGACATCCGTGCTGCACGATAAGGCTTATTTTGAGAAACCAGAGGAGTTTTACCCTCAACATTTTCTTGACTCTAAGGGAAATTTTGTAAAGAATGAAGCATTCCTGCCATTCTCAGCTGGTAAGGACGTGTTTTCTGAAGGCGATGTGAAATATGGAATTTTAAAAACTAACTACTAATATTTTTGTTTTGCAAAAATACTCAGATATTTAAAATGAATCACTTTTGTAAATACAATAGCTGAGTCAGCAGTGAATGTGGAAAGGCCAACGTCGGAAGATAGAGCTGCACAGGTTCCGTAGCGCTGTTACAACACAGGGACAGTGAAAATTAACAATTACTTTAAAGTTGACAAAATTTAGTAAATATAAGGTAAATGTGAGTGACCTGGACATCTTGAAGGTGGAGAGGACGAAGGGTCTTCAGGACGCTGGTTGAGGGCATTAAGAAGATATCTTGTATGCTTCTCTGAACAAGTGTGTTTTAGTGAGAGTTTGAAGACTGAGTAAGTAGAAGAGAGACGAAGGACGGGGTAAGGAATATCATGGAATATGTACAGCGCGGGTAAACTCTAGAAGACACGAGTGTGAAGAGTGTGGTGGCCGCAGAAGAAGGACGAAGAGGTCGGTTAGGAGAGTGTTTGGAGATAAAAGCAGGGATGTAGGGGCGCAATGTTGTTAATCCATCTGCAAGTCAGCTTTAAGAGTTAATTCTGGTAAATATAATTATGGAAAAATACATTTCTCTTAATCGATACATTTGCTTACAACTGTGTTGGTACAAAGTATACAACTTATGAAGCTCTACACTTTGGGTTATATTGTGCCAGAAACAGTATCTGTGCAACTTGCTGACTGCCCTGTGTTTATTTGTAATAGGCCGGAGAAGCTGCGCTGGGGAGAAATTAGCAAAAATGGAGCTGTTCCTGTTTTTCACCAGACTGCTGCAGAACTTCACGTTTCAGCCTCCTCCCGGGGCCGAAGTTGATCTTACCGCTGGCACTGGGGCAACCAGGTGCCCTTTGGCAAAATACATATGTGCTGTGCCCCGGAACTAGGAGAAATCCAAGTGTACGATGAGGCTAATTTGAAATAATACAGAATTCATATTTTGCAATAGGGTTGTCAATTAGGATGTCGAGCATGGTCTTCCTTTGTCTTTCTTGTGTATGTAAACCACTTGTCTAAAGTAAATATTGAATGCAGAGTGTATTTTCTGTTCATGCCCCATTTGATATCTATATCATGGACACGGAGCTATAGCATTCAAACTCTATAAGCGGAATGGTTTAATGCATTGCAGAATTAAACTATGGATTTTGGGTAACGTGTATGTGAGAGAATGAACATTTCATGCAGGGCCCCCAAGGTACTCGGAGATGGCTCCAGCCTGGCTGCCAAACAAATATGGCACAGGTAGGAACTCCATTGTTGAACTAATCCCATTAGGATTGCTGCCAGGGGGATTAAAGGTTGGGTTGGATACATGTGTCTATTTATCAATGTTAATGAAGTTCTGTGGATATATGAGTCCATGTTTTACAATAATAACCGTTCATTCTTGTTGTACTCAATTAAAGGTAGTTGTGTCTACTTATTGGGTACACATAGCAGGGTTTTAAGGTGCTGGCTGGTGCTGGAAGTGATTTCGGGGACATCAGGAGGATACATGTGGGTGATCTCTGGGAGTGACTCAAGCTCTCTTGGTGGACTCGTTACATTGTACATCACTGGACAAATTGGATGCCATCGAAACAACATTTGTTTTTTTGATCGTCATCTGTAGTGCCGAATGCAAAAGACGTTCCAGTTTGAATGACGCTGTTTTAGTGGGGTCGTGGTGAACTCTCTGAGAGTAGACGAAGGATTTCATTATATGCTGTGCAATCCTGGTACCACCACGTCTTTCAATCTCAGGTTTCTATTAAATAAACATTGATTCAGCTTTGAAAACGATCTGGCTGGTTGGTAGGCACAAGCGACTAACCTCTCGATTCTTTGGGATGTTAAACACAAAAGAAACCAAAAATACACCCAAAAGAAAAAAACACACAGACAAGGGGGGAATGATCAAGAGCCAAACCCACACACCAATAAGTGGGGAAAAAAACAAAATAATCAATAATAATTACCAGTCTTATGTGTTTAAATAATAATAAAAAAATTGTATATAAACAATAAACTGGTATCATAACCAATAAATGACAAAGCTGCTAGTCTTGAATAGTACACGTCCTCAAACAGGTAGAGAAAGCCTACAAAGATAAACACAAACTGAAAACAAGAGACAGCGCTTGGATAAATGTAAAAACAATATGTTTAATACAAAGACAAAAAAATATACAATACATTAAATAAAAGAAATAGAGACAATATATATATAAATAAACCTCAATAATTGGGTACAAATATATAAATAAAACAAAAGCAGTGGAGTGATGTTCAGCCTGCCCCACTAGAGGTTAAAACAATGAATATACAGGGAGAACCAAAAAAGAAATAAATATACTATACATATCTAAAACAAAACCACTTACCACTCGTAACGAGTGTGCCTGGCCAGGCTTGCGCCAAAAAAAAAAAAAAGGAGGACGCATTTCGTTTGCACTTCCTCAGCTCCAATGAACATCACTCCACTGCTTTTGTTTTATTTATATATTTGTACCCAATTATTGAGGTTATATATATATAGTCTCTATTTCTTTTAGTTAATGTATTGTATATTTTTTGTCTTTGTATTAAACATATTGTTTTTACATTTATCCAAGCGCTGTCTCTTGTTTTCAGTAGAGGTTAATACAGAGAGGGAATTTAAACATGTATGGGATAGGCATATGGCTCCTGAATCTGCCTTCGGTCTTTACAGCAGGAAAAGACTCTGGGGTAGGTGTACCAGACACTCCTGTCTAGGGCAGTTGTATTAGAAGCTCTAGTGAAAGTGTCCTACCCGGTGCTGTCAAAATGTATTTGAGCCAGAACTGTCACTTTTAATGTGTCACCTCTAGGACAGGTGTATTAGACAGCCCAGTAAAGGTTTAAGCGGCTATTTCATGGTACAGGTGAGATTTATTAGAGATTCCCCTCAGCACAGCCATCCGGAAAATGATGCAGGACGCTGAATACCTATAACCACCTGCCAGCCTCTAGGACAGGAAGCCGGCATCCCTCCCGGCAGACTCACCCGGTCCAGCTTGGGCATCACCGCCCGGCAGCCGCCCATCTTAAACCTGAGAAGGTTATAAATCTCCTCCGGGTGCCCGAGAGACCGGAGGAAGTCCATGTCCGCCCGGTGTCTCCCCGCCGTCTGCTCAGATGAGGTGTGAGGGACACTCCTCGTAATCCCGGCATCATCAAGCGCTACAGCATCCCCACCGACAGCGCCCACTTCCCCGCAGCATCCAATCACAGAGCCGCCAGCATATTAGGTACTCTGACGCGCGTTATTGACCAGAGAGATTTAGCCAACCAGTGAATAGGTGGAGCTGTCAGTGTGGGCGGGGCTACATGTTCTATAACTTGCACTGTCTTGCCCTGTATTTACCACAGAGAGCATGTGGGTTGTACCGCTAAAGTTATACGGCATACAGAGGGTTAACAGGAATTACATCCCGATAAAAAAAAATATTGTAGCGCCATCACATTCCATAGCACTGTAGAAAAATAACACATTCACAAGCCGACAAAACAACTTTTTATTTATAAAATTACATAAGAGATCAGTAATAAGCCCTACAGTGTATGTGCAATCCTCTGTCAAAGTGTCTGTGTGCTAGGTTTCGAATTCTTGCATGGAAAGTGTTAAAATATCATTATTTCAAGTACCCTGAGGCGTTTAGTATTCATAAATGTATGGTTTGATGGGGTAAACGGAATTCGGGTGACTTTAACCCCTTCAGTCCCAGGGGTTTTTGGTACCTCAAAGCCTGGAGCAATTTTGCCATTTTTGCGCTATGTCGGTTCAGCGATTATTCTCTTTTCCTGTGAATAACGCACCCATGCCAACTATATATTGTTTTTTTTTCCAAGGAGAGATAGAGCTTTCTTTTGATACCATAGTTAGATGATGAGCTGACAATTTAGGATGAGGAATAAAAGTAAAAAACGAGCCAAAAATTTAAAAAAAAACAAAAAACTTTTTTTTTAATATATTTTCCCTCTGAATCATTACAAAATTAGGTAAAATCCCCTCCAAATTTATCAATTCAGGTGTCCTGATTTCAGAAATACCAAATTTATATAGATTTTCCATACGTTCTATAAGTGCTATAAGTTGTACATTATTCATAGAATTTTAATGGGTTTGGGGGCTATCGATAGACTGATCCAGGCTGTCAATATACGGGAGATAGACTGATCTCCCATGTAGGGGCAGGGGGATGTCCCTGCAGCTGCAACAAAGTCAGGACTTAGCTGTATGTCCTAATGGGCTTCTAGCAACACGTTTTTAGGATGTATAGGTACGTCCTAAGGTGTGTGAAAGTGATGGAATCTCTAGGGTTTCAGAGTGTTGGGAAGATAAAGCAAATGGCACTTGCAAGGTACATTCAGAAAATCAGAGAAGAAACAAGGGATGAGAAGTATGTGAAATGTAAAATCAGTTTTCCTCCAGTGGCCCATCACTGGCTAGTATGCGCTTCTTTAAACAGCTGGGACACGGCGTTCAGGTACAGATAACCAACGGCAGCCAGTAGAAACGCACAGAACAGGTAAATGGGGGACAACTGATTACGTGATACAACTGAACTGTTGGGTAAGCACAGGTTGCGTATGGAGGAAATGATGTGCTGTGTCTTGCTTGATGAGGGGTCTGTCACAGGGATTTTCTGATAGATCTGTAAATGAAAGAACATATACCGTATTTGCTCAATTATAAGACGACCCCCCAAAATTTGAATATTAATTTAGAAAAAAAAGAAAAAGCTCTGAATATAAGACTACCCTATAAGAAAAAAGTTTTACTAGTAAATATTAACTCACGTGTAAACTATTTTTTTCATATTTAATAAAAACTATGCATTTTTTGTTTTATCTCCTTTTACTTGCCAACCTGCCCCCGGTTATGCACATCTGCACCCCAGATATGCCTTATTATACACCCTTATATGCTACTCTGCCTTCCTCATATTCCTTTTAACCCCCTATATGCCACTCTGCCTCCCTGATATTCTTTTTTAACCCCCTATATGCACTCTGGACTCCCTGATATTCCTTTTAACCGCCCTATATGCCACTCTGCCTCCCTGATATTCCTTTTAACCCCTTATATGCCACTCTGCCTCCCTGATATTCTGTTTAACCCCTATATGCTACTCTGCCTTCAGAAAGCCCTTTAAAGCCCCCCCCCATATGCCACTCTTACCCTTCCCCACTTACCAGTGCTTCTTTAGGCTTCTCCTCGTGCTCAGACAACCTGAGCTGCTGCTGCTGGGGCTTCTAGGAATGAGCACCGGAAGGTTATGTGATGCCGGTGCTCTGTCATAGAAGCCTGGCAGAAGTGGAGGTTGCAGACGCCCACCGGCTGCTGGAGAAGAGGATCCGGGTCCCCTGCAGCACTGCGGGGGATCTGGATCTTAGTCTTGTAGTCAGACTATTTGAGGTCTGATTAGAAGACGACCTCGAATATAAGACGAGGGACATTTTTCAAAGCATTTGCTCTGAAAAAACGTTATAATTGAGCAAATACGGTATTTTGGTATGTCAGGAAATTAAAAACAGTATCTTTAAGTTTCAGCTAAGTGAAGATTTCTTATACTTACATGCACATCACATTTTGAACTGCACTTTTGTCTTAAGATATTTGCAATAACAGCTTTACAAAGTAACTTTAAAGTTTAAATAATATCCAAGCATAAAGGCTCATTCCCAGTTTGCCGAAACAATGCAGGGAGGGAATGGGAAGTGGATTACTGCTCCCTGTGTGGGCTGTAGAATTCAAACGCAATCTGCACCAATGAAATGCATTAAACCGCATTCAGTTCATTTTTTATCTATGATTTTCTGCAATCCTTCTTATTTTTATGTAAGGCTAATTATTGCATTTTCCTTACAATAACAACCCGTATTGGCCAGCCATCGTATATTGAAGTCTGGGCGCTCTTCCTATTATGCTCTCTGTTAATACAAATACAAGTTGATATCAAGGAAAGAAAGGAGACCGATACATTTCTGTCTGAGAAATCTGTCTTACCTCTTCAATATACTGGAGCGTGATGGCCTTCACAGCTTCCATGTTGGTGGCCTCCATCATTAGAGTCACAGCCTGTCCCTTGCGGATTTTCACACCACCTTTGAACACTTGCTGGTTGTTGTAACAGGCAGCCAAAGTGGCTATAGCCATTACCTTAAATATAATAGTAATAAAAAATAAATTATAGCCTTTGATGGTTAAGCATCAGACATACAGCTAGGTAACCACCTGGATAATAGCAAAGAAGTTGAAGACGCCTTTGTTTTTAAGCCGTGACAGGTAAATTAGGACATCCGGCACATGGTTCAAGGCGTTGGTAATCAACTCGTTCATACACTGCACAGCCGGGACGATGTTCTCTGGCTTTGCCAAATCTGAGAGCTTCTTTGCATACTTACTCCACCTCTGGTGCACAAACAAAGGGAGGGTTAGATTGTTGCACATATTATTGAGAGTAAAATCATACACAGAGGCAAATATTAACCCAAAAAGATTAATCAAAAGGTTGACAAGAGAACACAATTAAAGAAGGTTTTTACCAAACAGATGGTACTAGACAGTTATCAGCTGTACCACCAATTATAGGCAGTTAAACTGACCTATGTACAGCACAAGCCATACCTGACCACAGGCTTGGCTCATCGTGCCGAGCTCACCCAAAGCTCTCTTTGATCGGCAGAAGTGGTCAGCAGAGAAGAAAAGGGAAACATTAAGGGAATGTGAGCGAGAGAGTGAAATCAGAATAAGAGTGTGGGAGAGTAAGTGGGAGTGAATGTGGGCACTAGGCAACAAATTTTGTTCCCAAATTAAAAATGCCCCCCAACTTCCGTCCGAGAGGAACATAATTTGTTGCCCGTAAAATACAAATTGGCCAAAAAGTAAAACCAAATCGTTTTTGGCCAATTTGCACATTTGTCTTCTAGCCATACATTCAGGCTCCAACTACCCAGAGCCTTCCGTTTTTGGGATGCGGGTAGGTGCATGAACATCAGCAGATGATCAGTTCTAATAACTGATTCATATTGGGGAAAAGTAGCAGTATCTAGAGAATTAAGCATTTATATGATGATCGTTGCAATCAAATCCACAAGTTTATGGTGACGGACATCCAAAACATCTGCTCTCACATTTTACCAAAAAACTTAATCTCTGCATGAGAGCAAAATATTAATGGCTAAACATTTCCATTTAACACTTCAATTTCACTGTGCAGAACCACCATAAAATGATTAGAAAAGTTAGAATTTCCTGTACATAACCAACTCTAGAACTGAACAGTGAACTTGGGGTCTGTGCTGACCTCTCTTGGCCAGAATTCTCGACCCGCCAATTGATCTTCCAGGTAGTCACGGATGATGTTGATTTTTTGCAAAAATTGTCCAAAGCTGTTTGAAAAGTGTATGTCCTGGCCAATGTGTGCATCTTCCAACTCTGATGCTGAAAACAGACGGGACAAGCCAATTGCCGAAAGGCCAGCAACATGATGGCAGTACTGAAAATATAACAAGAAAAATGTACAATAAGATACCGCATTTGCTCGATTATAAGACGACCCCCAAAAATCTGAATATTAATTTAGGAAAAGAACAAAATAGCCTGAATATAAGACTGTCCTATAGGAAAAAGGTTTTACCGGTAAATATTGATTCATGTAAACTATTACAGTTATGCACATCTGCCCACAGGTTTGCCACTCTGCCCCCAGAAATGCCTTATACCCTCCTATATGCCACTCTGCCCCATGATATGTCTTTTAACCCCCTATATGCCACTCTGCCTCCAGAGTGTCATAAAAGGGGTTAACAGGCATATCATGGGGCACTCTTCCTCCAGAAAAGCCTTATGCCCCATATAACACTCCACCCCCCGGCTTACCAGTGCTTCTGACTCCCTGGTGTCTGGCAGGGGCAGCGGATGGAGGCCGGCGTTAGTTCCATCGGGGCTTCTATGACTGAGCACCGGAAGGTCATGTGATGCCGGTGCTCAGTCATAGAAGCCCCGGCGGAAGTGCCAGCAGTAGCGGGGGTTGTCTGCGTCCATCGAGCAGACGTTCGCAGGCTGCCAGAGAACGGAATGCGCATAGACAACCTCCACTGCTGCCCGCAACTTTTGCGCTTGGTGATAGAAGCCCCGGTGGAAGTGCCAGCAGCAGCGGAGGTTACCAGACAGGAGGAACCAGGTCCCCTGCAGTGCTGCGGGGATCTGGATCTTAGTCTCATAGTCAGACCTCTATTTGAGGTGTGATTAGAAGACGACCTTGATTATAAGACCTAGTCTTATAATCAAGCAAATACAGTAATATTTATGCAGCCACAACAAGTAGAAATGGTTGCCTGAACAGATGAGGATACTTCTCCAAAACAAATCATCACCTTAGAAGATAATCTGAAATGAATATCTCTTACTTTGTCCAACTCTATCAAAGAGTCCACCTTGTTCTTGTTCTCCTGGAATTCTGCCATTCCCTTTCCCATCTTGGTGCAAATGTCCACAATAACCTCTTGGTAAACAACAGCTAGATTTTTGAACTCTAGGGATATCTGATAAGAAAAAAATAATTGAAATCTATTACTTGTTGACGATACACATACTTGAACAGAGTCCGATTTTTTTTTGCCATTTTCTAGGGCATACAAAACAACTGGATTGAAGAAACTGCTCGATTTACACCAGAATAAATTGCCTGTCTGTCTATCCATCAATTGGTAAGTACCGTAGGGAAATCTTCAAGAACCTGTCGGTGCTTATCTTTGCTCTCAGTGAATTTCCACTCCGGGTCATACAGGTAGGTATGGAAGTTACGTAGCATTGGAACTTTTGTCTCAAGGCTAATGGTCATATCGTCTTCCACCGTGTCCAGAGCACGCAGAACCAAGTAATATATGCAAACGGCATGCCTGCCAACACGGAAACAATGATTGGCTAATTATAAAGCTAACATGTCAATAATAAAACTAGATTACAGAACACTATATACTGGATGACAAACAGCTTGTTATCAATACAGTAGGTTTGATCTATGCAATACGAACCAAAATACTAATCCACTCCCTGCGGTCTTCTTGTCTTCCGCCTTTCACCGCTCCAATCCGTCCTCAACACTGCAGCTCGATTAATCTTTCTCTGTCACCGTTCCTTATCTGCTGCTCCTCTTTGCCAATCGCTCCACTGATTCTACCCTTCAGAGTCAAATTCAAACTCGTCACCCCGACCTACAGAGCCATTAGCAACTCTGCACCCCCTTATAACTCTACTCTCCTATTCAGATTAACCCTTAACTGCCCTCTTCATTCCTCTCATGACCGTCGCCTCTCTTGCACAGTGTTCAGGATTTTACCCGTGCTTCCCCGTTCTGTCAGATTTTCCACCCCATATGCAAATTTCAAAAGCTCTCTGAAAACCCACCTCTTTGAAGAAATATACGACCTCTCCTCATAACACTCTCAGCCAGCAACCTGTCCAAGAACCTTGACAGCTCATCCTCATTCGACCAACTCATTCTCATCCAAGCCGTCCTCTCCAACTGTGTCACTTCCTCCTCAACAGACTAGATTGTAAGCTCCCAAGAGCAGGGCCCTCTTCTCCTGTTGTACCAGTTTGGTATTGTTCGTGATTTTAAATGTATCCAAACTGACTCACAGAATCTGCTGGCGCTATATAAATGAATGTCATGTAAATAAAACCTACTTGCCTTCACTGTGTTACAGTATGCAATGCCAGATTTAACACTCAACATTTTATGAAACTTCTCCTTTAAGTGAGAAGTTAAAATTTGGGGATTTAAAGGGGCACGCAAAACCTTCCTCTCGCTGTCCCCGTCGTTCTGCAATCTGATCGGTGTATTGAGAAGTTACGCTGTTAGTTACTCCTCCGGCAGCTGCTTCCTGACGGTTCGGTGTGCGTTCCTTGGATTCAGCAACGACCCATCTGTGCAATCGGCGCCTTTAAGGGTTAATGATCACATTCACTAGTAAACGCCAAACCTGGCCGTTACTGATAATTCCTCCATGCTGCCTAAGAAAATACATGATGCTTTCCTTGTGACCTTGAGATGCTAATGATTTAATAAGCATAGCAAATAACTATAATATATATATTACAGACAACTGATAGAATACAAATAGGAAAGTAATTTCCATGGCAACTTATGATGCCTGATTTGGCTACATTTTTCTCACCTCAATTCTCCATCCAAAGCCTGGATGACGGCCGCAAAGCTCCGACTGGTTTCGTTCAGGTATCTGTAGCAGGTCTGCAGGGTGTCGCTCATGGAGTCCTGGTGGGGTAGAGGACAGGGTGAAATTCAGCTGCCAAGTGCTGAGAGGGAAAGCCCTTGTGTACGTTGCGGACTCCCTCAGCCCCCTTTCTTGGAGCCTAACGGTGAGTGGTGACCGCTGACCAGTGAGTTTGAACAGAGAGATCAGCTAAATGTGGAGTGAGCTTTCTCCACGGCTGGGGGGGGGGGGGGGAATCAAGTGATCAAGAAAAGAAACAAAGTTAGATGTTATTTCAGAGGCTTCGATGTAATGCAAGGGAGTGTTACTTTACTAAGAGTGTGGAAGATAAATGCAAGAGCCTCCCAGCAGATGTGGTAGGGAATTTAAACATGCATAAGATAGGAATATCTTCTTCTGTCCCCCACATATTCCTCCCTATTCCTATCACTCGCAACCACCAAACTTAACCAACATGGTCAACCTAACCAATTTTATTACTATCATCTCCGAACATAAACTCCCTCCAGTCCTTAACTGTTCCCTAACAAAGGCTCTCCTCCTCACTTATCACCTCTTCCTTTTCCCGTCTACAAGATTTACTCGAGCTGCCCCCATATCTCTGGAATCTACTTCTACTGAACCTTCAGCTTTCACCCTCCCTCCCAACAGTCAACAAAAATCCCAAAACCAACTTCTTCAGAGAAGCCGCACCATCTTAGCTGCTAGAACTTCCTTGTCATTGAGACAACCACCACACTACTTCTCACCCTTTCTCTGTGCCTTATGTTTGTCACCCCATTCCCTCAAGATTGTAAGCTTGCAAGCAGGGCTCTCTCCACCTAATGTATCGGTTTGTCTTAGTCTGTCAATTCTCGTCTTGTCAGATCCCTTGAACTTATGTATTGTATTGTTGGCGCTATATAAATAAAAGATAATAATAATAATAGGAATACGGGTCCTGAATCTGAGACGAGGACAAGAACTCATTAAGGTTTGGGTCTTTAGAGCAGGAAAATAGGTGCAGAATGAGGTAGATGGACTGAATGGGCTTTATCTGCCATCAAATTCTACATTACTGACACCTCAATGTGTACAGGTGTATTAGCTCATGCTGCCACTGTAGTACCTGTAGGACAGGTATATGAGGCAGTACTGTCACCTCACTGCGGCACATCTAGGACAGGTATCCAGTGGTCTTTGTCATCCAGTAAAGGTCTAAGCGGCTCTTTCATGTTACAGGTGAGATTTATTAAAGATCCCCCTCAGCACAGCCAACCGGAAAGTGACGCTGAATACCTATAACCACCTGCCAACCTCTAGGACAGGACGCTGGCATCCCTCTAGGCAGACTCACCTGGTCCCGCTTTGGCATCACCGCCCGGCAGCCGCCCATCTTAAACCTGAGAAGGTTATAAATCTCCTCCGGGTGCCCGAGAGACCTGAGGAAGTCCATGTCTGCCCGGTGTCTCCTCGCCCTCTGCCCAGCTGAGGTGTGAGGGATGCTCCTCCTTATCCCAGCAGCTTCACTTGCTACAGCATCCCCACCGGCACCACCCACTCCCCCGCAGCATCCAATCCCAGAGCTGCCAGCATCCTAGTAGGCTGACGCATGTTTTTGGACGGAAAGCAGCCAATAAAGATATTGCCAACCATTAATGGGTGGAGCTGTCGGTGTGGGCGGGGCATAGCTGGCACTGTGCTGTCCTGTATTTACCATAGAGAGCACGTGGGTTGTGTGAGAGACATTACCATTAAAGCTATATGGCATACAGAGGGTTAATAGCACAGGCTGTGCGGAATTACTGTAACAAATGATATAGTGGAGGCCGATCGTCTTCACGGGGGCCACGTTCTAAATAATAAAAGGAATTGCATCCAAATAAAAATAATTATTTATTGATTTATGTAGCAACCCCTGTGTTACAAGCATCATTCTGTGTATTGCATTGCATGGGTTTATTTTTCCACTTAACACACAACACACAACACCCTCAGCTACTCAGATACTGTTTGCTTCATCGCTAGGACTGTGGACAGTGGTGGACAGAAGGGGGTGTTGCCTAGGCAACTCCTGAGTCAGGTGACCTAACTCCATGAGTAGGATGTGAGAGATTCCACGTTGGAGAGAGAGGAAGGAGGACCGAGCTGCAGGACTAAAGTTGTGCAAGGCCCGAGGTTGGATGAGGCCTACCTGGAGGCATGGATCCTGGCAGGCGCAAGCCTGTAGGGAGGCTGAAATATCATCAGTCTGGTTTCCCAGGAGCTGCCAGACTGTGGAGTTTAAGCAGCCGGAGGAGCTGGAGGAAGCGCCCAGAGAGTAAGAGGCTTCGCTTCCTGAGTGACTGATCACCATAGCGGTAAGATGGAAACCGGAAGCTGATAGCAGCAAAATGCATAGCTAAAACCCAGTTCATTTTAAACACAAAACTGATAACAAATAGAGAAAGTTCTAAAATCAACCTTAAGCTTAACAAAGATTCCTTGTGCTTCAATCTTGCAGAGAGCCAGAACTAGACATGTTCTTAACGTGTTATGTACTTAGAATCTCTAGGGTTTCACAGGTCTGGGAGGATAAAGGAAAAGGAACTTGGAAGGTCCATACAGAACCTCTCAATTAAGCAGCCGGGAATGAGAAGTACCTCAACTGCCGTGTTCTCTGATGAGTCACAGAAATACATTTTACCACCACTGGCCCTGCATGTTCTTAGATCATTGGCTTGCATGCAGTTCTTCAGACACCTGGGACACCGTGCCCAGGTACTGATAACTGAGGGCAGCCAGAAGTACGGCACAGGACAGATAAATGGGGGACAAATAATTATGTGATACAACCGAAGCGTTGGGTACGCAGAGGCTGCGTATGGAGGAAATTATGTGCTGTGTTTTGCCTGATGTGGGGTCTGTCGGAGGAATTTTCTGATAGATCTGTAACCGAAAAAGATATATATTTAGCAACCGGTGAAATTAAAAGCAGTTTCTTTAGGTCTCAGCTAAGTGAATATTCCTTAAACCTGCACATCACATTTTAAACTGTTCTCTCTTATTTGCAAAAATAGGTTTACAAAGGATCTTGTAAAGTTGTAAGTAATACCCAGGAATAAAGGCTCATGCGCAGTCTGTCGAAACAACACAGGGAGAGTCCAGAAAGTGGGTTACAAATTCCTGTTTGGGCTGACGGGGCATTTCCCATGATCCCCAAGCGGGGATTGCATTAGAATCCTACCAACAGCCGGAGGGGGTTTTAGTTGTGTTTTTAGATCCTGTTTATATCTGTAATCATGTAATTTTTTTCAGTTTTATGCAAGGACAATTAGTGCGTTCCACTTGCAACAACAACCTGAACTGGCCCTTCATAATGCGTAGTGTCTGTGTATTCTTCCTAATATGCCCTCTGTTAATACTAATACAAGTTTATATCAATGAAAGAAAGGAGAACGGAACATTGAATTTCTAGCAGATGTGGGTTGATAAAAACAGAGAAAGCTTTCTTACCTCTTCAATATACTGGAGCGTGATGGCCCTCACAGCTTCCATGTTGGTGGCCTCCATCATTAGAGTGACAGTCTGTCCCTTGCGGATTTTCACAACGCCTTTAAACACTTGCTGGTTGTTGTAACACGCGGCCAAAGTGGCTATAGTCATTACCTTAAATATTTTAATAATAATAATAAATAAATTACATAACAAAATTAACACAAGAGGCTGGTTAAGGAGGAACACTATATTTTTGTAATAATGTGTACAGAGCTTGTCATGCATTCTTGTTAAAGCACCAGTGAAAGATGGATTTAGTAAATTATTTTGGATATATTAAAATCTATAAACAAAGACAACGGCTCTTTAATGGTTAAGCATCAGACATACAGCTAGGTACCCACCTGGGGGATGGCAAAGAATTTGAAGATGCGTTTGTTTTTAAGCCGCGACAGGTATCTGAGGACGTCCGGCACATGGTGCAAGGCGTTGGTAATCAACTCGTTCAAACACTGCACAGCCGGGACGATGTTCTCTGGGTTTCCCAAATCTGAGAGCTTCTTTCCGTACTTACTCCACACCTGGTGCACAAACAAAGGGGAGGTTGGATTGTTGCTTATAGTATTCAGAGTAAAATCATACAGAAATTAACCTAAACAATGAATTAAGGAGTTGACAAGAGAACACAATTAAAGAGCGTTGTTACCAAACAGATGGTACTAGACAGTTCTCAGCTCCACCACCAATTAGCTGACCTACGTATAGCACAAACCTCGAGGCAGAAGTTGTGCACCACTACCTTGCATAATCTTGGTATTATGTCTAACCTAAAAACATTGCAGGTCTTCCTTCCATGACTATGAGCACAGTTTATGATGTTTAGACCAAGCTCATTCAAACAGCGGGAAAGAATCAGTCTCTAGAAAATCAGGAACTTAAAAGGCGCTCCAGTGAAATCCATTAGAAGTCCCAAATGTCTGCACTGAGGTCCAGAGTGTCTGCTCTCACACTTTACTAAACCTTTGAGTGCAAGCAAAATGCTAATGGCTGAGTATTTCCATTTTACATAAAATAATTATAACTAGAAAAGCTGGAATTTCCTCAACATCATCAACACTAAAACAAACTAAACAGTGGACTTGGGGTCTGTGCTGACCTCTCTTGGCCAGAACTCCCGACCTTCCAATTGATCTTCCAGGTAGTCACGGATGATGTTGGTTTTTTGCAAAAATAGGCCCATTGTGTTTGAAAAGTGGATGTCCAGGCCAACGTCTCCATCTTCCAATTCTGATGCCGAAACCAGATGGCACAAGCCAAGTTCAAACAGACCAGTGGTTGCAATGCAGTACTGAAAATTAACAGGTAGAAATAGTTGGCTGAACAGGAGAAGAGGATGCTTCTCCAAAACAAATAACATCTTGGAAGAGCATCTGCAATTTATTTTGTGTATCTCTTACTTCGTCCCACTCCTTCAGAGAGTCCACCTTCTTCTCCAGGAAGTCCGCCATCCCCTCTCCCATCTTGGCGCAAATGTCTGCAATCACCCCTTGGTAAACAGCAGCAAGATTTCTGAACTCCAGGGAGATCTGATAAGAAAAAAAAAGAAGTGAGAAATAATTTACTAGATGTTGACAATATACATTCTTGATCAGAATTAGATTATTCTTAATTAAACGGATCCATTTATACTAGCTAAAATAGTGGTAATTAAATTATTCTGTATAATAGTGAAAAAAGTGGAAAGTACCGTTGGGAAGTCCTTGAGAACCTGATTGTACTTCTCTTTGCTCTCGGTGAATTTCCACTCCGGGTCATTCAGGTAGGTGTGGAAGTTACGTAGCATTGGGATCTTTGTCTCAAGGTTAATGGTCGCATCGTCTTCCACGGTGTCCAGAGCCCGCAGAACCAAGTAATATATGCAAGCTGCATCCCTGCCAACAGGAGAAAAAACCCACAAACACGTCACCAACATGACAAGACTGCAGAGCATAATAACTTTTAACTGATACAGCAGTTTTGATCTATGCAATACGTCGGAGTATGGAGTTGGTTTCTGGAACACAGGGTCAAGGGTTCTGATGCTGAGGCAGTCCAAAGGTCGGTACCAGCAGCGAAAGTTCAGGAACGGAAAACACAGTAGAGTTCAGGGCAGGGGACAATCAGCAGAAACGAGAGACAAGCCAGGGGTCCGAAGTATCTCAAAGACACAGCAAAGACTGCTAGAAAGCAGGAGCAAGTGCAGCAGTCAACTGAGCAAGTGAAGCATTTGATGGGATTATATATATATATATATATATATATATAATATATATATGTAATTAACACTCATCTGTAGCATATGAGAGATAATTTTCAGGAGCTGGCTGACCAAGAGCAGAAGATCCACCTGTCCAACGTCGTGTTTCGCTAATTGGACACCATTAGCATAGTGATGCCTCCCTGTGTGTTCATTGTGCACGTGGGTTTTTGAGATGCAGTGATCGCGGGGAGATGAGCCTGCTGCAGGATGGTGCCGTTTCCTACCCCACGACCAAGCAACGGAGCTCTGTCAGCAACAGCTGTGGAGACGGCACGTAGGAGACCTCTGTGCCATGGTACAGAAGTACCAGGCACCTTACAAGCATACATTAGCTACTGATCCAAATTGTTTGGGAGTGATAAGTAAAAGTGAACATTCCGCCTGGAACCCAAAAAGTATTCTACTAACCCGCTGCTAACTCTACTAGCTCTGAAAGGACAACGTGGTGACCCAAACTACTGTTTGGGCTCTCTTAGCTGTTTTCATGGAAAACGAGGAAAATTCTAGCTGTAACGTAATTGCAAAAAAGTGTTCGAACCATCAATTATCCTTTTAAACTTAAACCTGAATTAGCGAACACAACGTGCCATTGGAACACCGGAGTGATGGGAGTTATAAAGGAGTGATGGGAGTGATAAAGGGCATTGGAAATACAGGAGTGGAGGGAGTGATAAAGGGCCATTGGAACACAGGAGTGATTGTGGGGAGTGGATATAATGGGCATTGGAGCTCCAGGAGTGAATGGGAGTTGATAAAGGAGCTTGGAACACAGGAGTGGTGGGAGTGATAAGGGCCATTGGAACAACAGGAGGCTGGGGAGTGGATAAAGGAGCATTGGAACAACAGGAGTGATGGGGTGATAAAAGGGCCATTGGAACACCGAGTGATGGGAGTTATAAGGATTGAATGGGGAGTGATAACGGCCATGGAACACAGGATGAGGGAGTGAGTAAACGGGCATTTGGAACACAGGAGTGATGGGAGTGATAAAGGAGCATTGGAACACAGGAGTGATGGGAGTGATAAAGGGATATTGGAACAGAGGAGTGATGGGAGTGATAAAGGGCATCTGTACGCCTATAAAGAGATTCCATTAAAAATCAGCCGTTTCCAACCACAATAGTCATTTACAACATTAACACCATCTGTGCTGTATTTCTAGTTCATTTCATGTTATTTTGATAATTAATTAAATAAATGTACTTTTCTTTCAAAAACACCCCAAACTGTTCAATGGTGGTAGTATATATAAAAAAAAAAAATTCGACCAACATATGTGAATGTCAGTCATGGTGTTTTTAGTAAGTATTCACCAAACTAACAAAAAGCACGTCAATAACTGCCACAAATGTGTGAACAATGGCTGCACAAAATAGGGGCGCCGACTGAGCTTCCACACAGCCCCGGGAAGGTTTTTTTGATTTATCAGCTGGGAACGTCGCCTAAAATATCACATGACTGACAATAATGGCGCCAGCAGATAAAGGGGGTTGCTTGGCACAATATTAAACAAAACCCAGCTTTAACACTGAAAAAATATTTGGGGGCTTAAAGGAGCAGTGACTCAAACCATCTTCAGCCTGGTATGGGCTCCCTGGATCCAGCAGTGAAGCCACCGAGTCAACGGCTCGTTCAAGAGGACCGAACTCCCGATTTATGTTCGATTTTTGTTGCCCAATACATTTGTAGACCGAGTAAACAGGAAAACAGAATCCGGTATAAAGCTCGATGACCTGATTTCCTTGTGATCTTGAGATGCTAATGATTTAGTAAATATATAATTGATGTTAAAAAGAACAGCTGATAGAACGCAAACAGAAAAGTATTTTCCGTGGTAACTCATGATCCGCACTTTGATTACATTTTTCAGTATTTTGTTTGCAGGCGTAAAGCGATAACCGACACGTCTTGTTTTACCGGGGCCGCTTGTGTCTAAAGTCATCTTCTTTTCTCACCTCAATTCCCCATCCAAAGCCTGGATGACGGCCCCGAAGCTCCGACTGGTTTCGTTCAGGTATCTGTAGCAGGTCTGCAGGCTCTGGCTCATGGAGTCCTTTTGGGGAGAGAGACAGGATAAAATCTACATTCAGCCAAGTGATGGAGAAACATCTTGTAGCAGATGACTAGAGTAACTTGTGCCATTGAGGAGAGGACTTCTTGGCCAGATCGTCACAGTCTAAGTACTTTTGAGTGTTTAAATTGCAACTGCAGGGGGGGCACTTGGGACTTTAGCCTCTGAGTTAGTTCTTTATACTACATTGTGATAACCAGATGTCATTCTGATTTAGTTAGGGCCACCATCTATACGACAGGTATATTAGACAGCAATGTGGTATTTCTTGCACAGGGATATTAGCAGCTCTATTGATCAGTACCTGTTGATCAGGAAAGATTAAGGGGTGTCAATATGTACAGCATATAGGAAATAAGAGAGGTGTGAGGGGATAGAAACATTTTGGACACTTAAAGGGATTTAAAGGGACAAAATACAGAAGCGATTTCTGTTTCAAAGGAGGAGAAATGTTAGAAGAAGAGGCCATAATCTAAAAACTAGAGGGTCAGAGGCTTAGATGTAATTTAAGGAAGGGTGGTAGATAAGTGAAATAGTCAGTCACCAGAAGTGGTAGAGGCCAATACAACTTGGAATTTAAGCATGCATGGGATAGACATATGGCTTCGGAATCTAAAACGAGACGAGCGGCTGATTAAGGTTTGAGTCTTTATAGCAGGAGGACAGATTCGATGAGTTGAATATGTCTTCTCTGTCATCAGATTATTTTCTTATTGCCCAAAAACGTGGCACCGCTATGGAACGTGTATTAGCCAGTATTATAAACTCACTAGGACAGTGCAGGTTGGGATGCTGTAGCAGGTGAAGCTGCCAGATTCCATGGTCCCAGTCATCCAGTAAAGTGCTTTGACATCCTGTTTTATTCTACGGGGGATATGTATCATCGGCACAGTCATATATATAATAATGCAGGACAGCAAATACCTATAAACACCTTCAGACCTCTAGGACAGGAAACCAGAATCTCTCCTGGTAGACTTACCCGGTCCAGGTCAGGCATCACTGCCCGGCAACCACCCAACTTGAACCTAAGAAGTTTGTAAATCTCTTTTGGGTACCCGAGAGACCTGATGAAGTCCATGTCTGCCCGGCGGATGCCTCCTCTGTGTCTGTTTGGGATGCAGCTCGTACTCTCAGGAATCTGGCAGCTTCACCTGCTACAGCATCCCCACCTGCACCGCCCACTCCTCCCTCAGCATCCAATCAGAGAGCCGCCCACTTTCCAGGTAGACTGGCGTGCGTTACTGGACAGAGGGTGGTTGAAAAATATATAACTAACCAATCAAAGTGTGACATGAGGCTGTGCGCACGCAGTGTTCTGACAGCTCCTCCTTTAAAATAAACTTCCTTCCTGGACTGTTTCTGTCACATCTCTCCTCTCTCTTCTTTCCTCCAAGCCATACATAACAATAATAATTGATTGATAATTAATTCTTATCCTGCAAACCATTCACCACTTTAGCCTCCCTCCTCTGAATTCCAATGTGACACTATCCTTCACTCATTCATATACTCATACTCGTATTCATGTAATGTCTGGCATAGCATATAGTGATGGGAGTTATGATGTACTTTAGAGCATAACTCCCATACTTATATAATGAAGACATTGGCATTGGTACAGGCTACAGCATAACACCCATCACTCTCACACACTTACTAATCCGAATGTACTAATCCACTCACTGAATGTTTTCCTACCTTTCCTCTGTCACTGTCACTTTTGCCTCCTCTTTGTTCTTCCTCTTGGCTCTTCTTCTTTTGTGTCCTTCCGGTGCAGTGAGTGCGGTGGGTGTTGTGCGCCGGGATATGACATCAAATCCCAAAACCAAATGAACATTTATATTCATGTGTTTATATGAGTGTAAGATAATACATTACGAGGTAGGAACCTTGCAAAACTGTCTCACTCACACAGAATAAAATATCTCTTGGGGTGGTGTAGGACCATCAATAATGGTGGAATAGCTATTGTTAGTGGTGGAAGGACCATCGCTAATGGTTGATCTATCTGTTGTGGGAGAACAATTTGTAACTACTTCCTATAGTAGTAGAGAAATAATTAGTGATTGATCATTCTATGGTGAAAGGACCATCATCAATGGTGGATGTTCCTATGGTGGAAGAGCCATGGCTACTGGTGAATATTTATATGGTGGGAGAACCATCATTTGTGGTGAATCTTGGAGTGATGGGAATTCTTCATTAGTGGTGGCATGTACTGTGTGGTGAATAGTAGGTTTCAGCTGAAACTAGCAGACCCAACCAATAAGAGACAAACAAGTACCAGAAGTCTCTCATGCTTGGCTCACCCACAAGATGGTGGGTATGACAATTATTAATGGCAGATATTTTTGCAACAAGATGACCATCATTAATGGCTAATCATCATGTGGTGGTAGTGCCAACATTAATAGTGGATCTTCCTATAGTGGGAGTGCCAATATTAATGGTGGATTTTTCTATGGTGGGAGTGTCAACATTATGGGTGGATCTTCCGTTGTAGGAGGATCATCATTCATGGTGGTTCTTCTGATGGTGCGAGTGCCAATATGATGGCTGAATGACTTCTTTGATGACTTTATGGCCCTCTATAGTTCAGTTAGACACGGTAGTCCTTCAGTCCTTTCCCTTGCATGCTGATTCTCAGTCTATCAGAGACCATCAGAGAGTTCTAACTGCTGCAGTGCCAATGAGGAGTGGGCTGGTGAGGATTGGATCTCAAAGAAAAAAGCTGCCCAAATCCGACCTTTTACTGCCAGAAACTGGGATAATCCGTTGGATAGACTAATATGCAATGCGTGTTAAACTTAAGATAAGAACTATGTTCTAATAAACCGTGTGGTACTGCGCCAGACTCATATACAACAGACCACCAATTGTTTTAGACACCTTAGCTATTTCAAAGCTATCTGTCTGCTACCCCTTATCCACCTAAGCTTTTTGAGACATGACTCTACCCTACTAAGATATTTTTATAAAATTGGAGCTTAATGGTAAATTTATATCATCATAGTCTCCTATTTGCCCCCAGACAAGGAGATGGAGGCAACTTTTTCCTTTCAGTTCAGTTTCTTTATTTTTTTTGTTTTAATTTTCATATTTCGTATCTGCTAGAGGGCTAAATGTGAAGATTGACATTGATCTTATTGGACGATTTCTTTCGGTCCTCATGTCTTCGTCCTGTTACTCTACAAAAAATGGAAAATGTTAAAGTTAACTCCGCTTTAAATATCACAGTGTACTCACCTTAACCGCAAATTATTATTTATTATCCTTTTACTATGTGGTTTGCCTTTCTATACACACTTTTTAAAAAAATCTCTTGGCAATGCAGTTATTTCACCGCAGCAGGTACATGTCCGGGCTTTGCATTGCATCGCGACGCCGTACATGTACGGACTTTGTCATGAAGGGGTTAAAAAGGATCAGGTTTCAGTGGCATTAGCAGGACCATTCATTGGTGTCAGCGGGACAGCCTACCTACTTCCCGAAAGCAAAGGGTTCTGGGTAGCCAGAGCCTGGAAGTTCCCAGGAATGCTGATGGGTCACTACCTCGATCAGACCTGCATGTCCTTATAGCACTACCTAGTGTGCACTTGAGACACCTAGAACAGGTACCTAGAACAGATGCAGCCAGAAATATAGAACAGGACCGGTAAATGGGGGGTAAATTATTGTGTGATACCATTGAACTTTTTGGCAAGCACAGGTTGCGTATGGAGGAAATGATGTGCTGCGTCTTGCCCGACGTGGGGTCTGTCAGAGGAATTTTTTGATAAATCTGTAAATGAAAGAAAATATATATATTTTCAGCAACTCAGGAAATGAAAAACTGTTTCTTTAGGCTTTAAATGAGTGAAAATCACATTTTAAGCTGCTCCCTTGGCCTAAGATATTTGCAATGATATCTTTACAAAGGACACAAAACAGAGCAGTGAATATTATTAACCCCTTAAGGACAATGGGCGGTCCCTAAACTCATTCCACTACGTCAAAGTTTGGTCCTATCTAATACTTCATGGCTATATTGCTTGAATCAGTGTGAATGCTTTGCATTTTAACCTGAAGAGACTCAAATAATTGAAAGCCTTCTCTGGACACCATTAATAAGGTACCTGTGTGGCAGGTGGGGTCTCAAACCCTAAGGTTTGCCCAAATAGCATAAAAGACATAAAAATGGCCAAGCTTAACAACTTAAAATTGCAAATAATATCCATTTGGGCTAATGGTAGGATTCCAAAGCGATCTGCACCGAGGGACGCGGCCAGGACTGCCCACTGATGCCGCGGGCATGCCCGCTGATGTAGGTGGGCAGTCCTGCCGCCGTCAGTGGGCGTTCCCGCTAACGTCAGTGGGCGTTCCCGCTAACGTCAGTGGGCGTTCCCGCTAACGTCAGTGGGGTGTTGCCACTGAGATGG